>LKNJ01005473.1:0-39092 GCA_002120245.1 Maccullochella peelii
CTCCATCTGTACGCACTCTTATCCCATTAATGCTTATTACTAACTTGACTTCCCTTTCTCTCCTCTTTCTCTCTCTCCTTCTGTTCCTTTCTGTGAGTGTTTCTGCCTCTGGATCTGTGGTCGCAGAGTCTGGATCTGTGGTCGCAGAGTCTGGATCTGTGGTTGTGGGCCGCCTGCTGCCCCCGTGTTCCTGCTCGGCAGCTGATATTGCGTTATATAAATAAAACGGAATTGAATTAAGCTGAACTGTCTGATTATCAGACATAGTTGCCTCAGACGTGGCCCCTCTCTATTGTCCTCTTGAGCAGTACTAATAAGTTTGCCATTGTGTCCTGATCTTTTTTCTATCTGATGAAGATGTCATTCGTCGCTACATAACTGCGATTTTGGCGTGCATGTGTGGGTGGAGAATACATAGACAAAACCACGAAGCATAGCCATTCTCAAACGTACTGAGAATGTTATCAGATTTAAAAATTAATGTACCATAGAATGTGCAGGAATAGAACAATGGTGTTTTGTATTTTATGTTGAAATTGGTATTCATCAGCAATTTACAGATTCAGATATATGTAAAACAGTGCCTATGTGCAGCAGTGCTGTGCAGAAGATACAACCTGTGTCAAGGGTTTATGAAAACAAAGAATGCGTGACTGACATTGACAAAACATGGTTGTGATTGTGTGTTGGCACTGGTGCTCTTTTGTAACGGGATTTCTATGGAGAGACAAATGCTCGTTTCATGATCCACAAATAAAACAAGATTTATAAATGTGTATGACAATTTGTGAGTAACCTATGGTGTTCGCAAATGCATTTTCCATTTCACAAACAAAAACCAGCCAATTTCAACAAAGGTACAACAATTTTACAAATACAAACCAAACTCAATAAATGTCACACATGTATATTATAAGTTAATTATGTTAACATTTGCTTTTGAAAAGCATAAAAATGTGCTCTTCTTCTCTGCCTTTTCTGGTGCATTGCTGAGTTTCCAGGAACAATAGCACCCCCTTTAGGCCGGATAGTGTGAAACCATTGCAGGAATGTGTGTCAACATGCATGCAAACAACAAACTTGGACCCTCACGTAAAGACATTGCTCCACATCACTAGTAGTGGTTAAAAACTCCACAGGGTACCTTTAACAACTTTAGCGATAGACCGATTCAGTCAGTATTAGAATCCTGGACATTTGTTGTGGTAATCAAGCAAAACCAACCAAAAAAAACCCAACTGATCTCATACTTGCATACTACATAGTCCTTTATTGTGTCTGGCTGTGGCTAATGTGCAGTTAGGACATTTTTAGAAGCGTGAGACTGCCCAACCGAGTGTGACTTACACTTACTGTCACTCTGAGCTGGGTGTGACAAATTTAACTCATCCAAACGATTTAACTGATTGTGACACGGAGACAGGAAAGCACACAGTGGGTGACAATCAGGCTAATCACCTACAGTACATGCAACACTTAGCTTCCTGGTGCATGTAATGTGTTTAGTATCCCATTACAGGACCTTGTTGTATCAGTTTGGAATGAAAATATGTCTACTGACGTCCTCTGTGCAACATGATAGCCCCGTTGCATTGTGAGACAGTGGAGGGTGTAATGCCTCAGGGAAATGAAAGTCATATAAAATGAGCATATGAAGACAATGTGCTTTTATTTAAATTGTTTTTAAATCCTGTCATTCAGTCTGTGTATGCGTCTGCCTGTCAGTTGCTGGAATAATCTGTTGGTAAATAGCAGTGAAGGACAGATGTTTGTTTGGATAAGAATTAATTGAAGGTGTGTGTGTGTGTGTGTGTGTGTGTGTCACACTGTCATACTCATGTCAGTCATGAAAACTGAAAGTGACATGACTTTATGGTAGATTTTGGTCAGCACACTGGGAAAAAACATGTCTAAAAATCTGTTTTGTTTTATTGAACATTTCACTGGTATACAGTACATTTAGTGTTTTATGGTACTTGAACCCTTTGAATCTAGCAGAGATTTTCATGTGTGACTTCCTGACAGTACTTCTCAGTGGTTAAAGTGTTGAAGGTTCATTGCTTCACCACACAGTGGAGCTGTGGCTCCAGCTTTCATATTGCTTTCCCTGCACTGAAATGCCTCCTGTGACATGACATAAAGGTTTGGCTGAATATGGCATGTATAATATTCTGTATGTTTAATGTTAAATGAAAACCTGCCACCCATGTATGTGCATGTTTTTATATTTAATAAGAGAACAAAAGAGAGGGTTCTTATTGTTCTTGCAGTTCATTTTGCTGATTTTATTTTCTGGTCATTGATAACATTTTTTCCCTGTCTGCCATGTGTTTCTGCCCTAGCATCCATAGAAGACTGACTCTAATGCATGGGAAATGAATTTGGATTTACTTGGTGCTTATGCTTTTTCAAATCAACAGACCTTGTCATATTTGTAATGGAACTTTTTCACTGAAAAGATGGTTGAACCTCGCTTTTGTTCTATTGTGACGTCTATAAAACCAAAAGCAAAATCCTGCTGCTCGCTCTGCTACTCTTCTGCAAGCCAACAGGAAGGTAAAATATAATTCCAGAGGCAAATGTTAGATTGACACCAGATATGTTGGTGAACTGCTGCAAAGGTCATGCCAAAGAGACTCCAAATGTCAAACATCCGTCTCTGAAGTTTAAGCCTTTGCAAGTTGTGATGAATTGATATTCTTTTCCAGACTCCAAAAATGTCATTACTGATATTTTGATGCAGAATATGCATATGCTTCTCCAATAATGGTAATTGAGCATTGACGGACGTCTGTGGAAGACATTGGTTTAGTGATATAAACTTCTGATGTGCATGTATATGTGTGTGCATGTCTATGTTGTCTAATGTAATGGTAGTGGAAGTGTTATTTTGAGCAAATACCCCTGACCTTTATTGCCCTTAGTGTCCTTTCAAACCAAGATCGAATTTCTAACAGCGATAACCACATGAGGCACTATAAACCAATCTCCAAGGCGAGCTTCTGCTCACCAACCACATGAATAAAAGAGTCATAAGAGTACATGATTATTGATTGATGGCTAACATGCAAAAGTGGTGTTAGTTAAAGTGATGTGTGAAAACCAAAAGGGTTTTCCTAAACAGCAAAATACTCAGTTGTCAGGCAAGAATCTTATCCACTGCGACATAATTGTAAAAAGAGATTCAGCTCATGCATCTTCGTTGGTTGTAATATTGGAAAGTTTGAACCTTTCATCCTCTTCCTTCTTCTGCTTCTCTTGCACTTCTCCTTCTAAATGTTATCCAATCATTAGCTGGTACATCAGCGCACCCACCAGTGCACCCAAGAAGGGGACACAGATAGGCACAAAGAACCAGTAGGTGTTTGCTCTGTAAGAGAAAAAATGGGAAAAAAATTGTAATGCATGGTCATTTTTCATTTTATATTCAATTTACCTACTGTAGCAGGCATAACTAAAATATGAGCACATATCAGAAGTTACAGAGAAGCAATGTTGCAGGTCAGAAATCATGTGAGCCCTGTCAATATCGAGACATTCTAATTTTGATATGTTTAAAGGGGGACCCCAACGATTTTACACATGAAGTTCAGTTTATTCATCACGAGGAGTACTACTCTGTGAAAACAATTGTATAATGTCCTCTGTGGCTCTGGAGGGAGCTTTCCAAAGTTGCCGTCATGGTTATTTATCTCAAGTTTGGCTTGAGACTTGAGGATGCGTGGCATTATGGGAAATGTAGTATTCACTGTTATTGAAGCTTGATTCTGGGGGCTAAAATCAGGATATTTCGGCCTCTGCTGCTTCGATATTGACCAGTCTTTTAAAAATATTGTCTCTTGTGAGTTCCCCAACTTTTTAGACGTGCCATACTAATTATACTAAGTACACCTTTAATCCTGTATGTAAGATAATGTTTCTAGTTTCACTCTTTAACTTTTACTCATCACACTGTTTGGTTTCTCATAACAGAGACATCTGTTATATGATTCTGCCACCACAAAGGAGTTGCTGCGTTTCTTTGTTCATAAAGGACATCTGATATCGGCCACATAACACAAAAGTTTTGTTAGAAATGCAATTGAATGAGTAGAGTTATATTTATTTCACTATTCACTTAAAATTCACTATTTCTAATGTGGGAATGGTGATAAAAAGGGAGATATTTGGCATAAAGAGAAGTGTGTTTTGGTATGTGTTTGCTTGATAGACAGGTGTCTCAACCATGGTGGCTGCTGCTCGACATGTCCCTCCTCAGCTCTACCCAGACTTCCTCCACTTTGAGCTAATTTGAATTTACTGGCCCCAGTAACTGACAAGTGATTCATTACATCTCCCAAGCTACATTGTCCAAAATAATGCTGTACTCACATGAAAACCTCTCTACCCCAGCCAGCAAGAGCCGTGAAGATGCGTGGTCCCAGGTCCCTGGCTGGGTTGACAGCATAGCCAGAGTTGAAGCCCATTGACAGGCCGATGACCAACACCACAAAGCCTACAGTGAAGGGCTCCAGACCCCTGGGGATTGGATTGTTGTGTAGATCAACTATGGCCAGGATGCACACGATCAATGCAGCTGTTCCAATAATCTGAGGTACAGTACCGGGAGAATGATCTATTAATACCTTTATTATTTTTCATTAGAGACAAAATAGTCCTGCTGTTGCGTGAACAATCAAAATAGTCTTTAAATCTAAAACAGCTTTTTGATATTTGTAAATGTACTTGTCTTGTGATTCCTGTGAGGTATAATTATTATTATTGTTATTATTATTATTATTATTATTAAAGGTTTAAGAAGTTGTGATATTCATATAGTGGACACAGAATATGGTGTTATTCAATTTGCATGGTTGCATCAGTACAGGTCTGGACTTGAGACAATCAATTTCACAGTATATGCACATAGTAGATATGGAATAGATTAAAGCCCATGCTGTGACATGTAGGTAGCAGGGGGCAGCACTGCTGGTCTAGATGATGTAACAGACCTGCAAAGAGCTGACAGTTGAGCCATGTGTAATAGTGCAGTTTTTGTGAGATTGCGTTGTCGACACCAGCACAGAGGAAGTGCCGTGTCAGTGTCAACAGGTGGTCCTGAAAATTTCTTCAAAGATAAACAGTCAGGCAACAGGAGCAAAGAGCCTGTCTAGTAAGTGAGTGTGAGTGAAAACCTAAAGGTGTATATTGGCAGAAATGTAACGTATCATTTGCTGATTATTATTATTATTATTATTATTATTATTAGGCATGGCTAGCATATGTTCTGGTCTTGTGGTAGAACACAATCTGAGTTGTGATATCCTGTTGAAAAAGTAGTTGTAGTAGTTAAATAGCAAACTATTTCCATACCTTGTTAGCTGAGGCGCATACTCAGACCTCTCCAAAAAATATAAGTTCTTTTTGCGGTAAATACGTGAGAATTATATGCGTTGCATCTGCAGTGTCTAGGTTTTTGATGCATAAATTTTACCTTCATTAATTACTTGAATCTGTAATGAATATGCAGTAACTTGAATGAGTAACTGGAGTGTATGGCCTGTGAGAGGGAGTATGCTGCTTTAGATGGAGCCACCATTTTCACTGACTAAAATCAAGTCACAGTTACCTGATCAAAGAATCCATTAACCAGGGTGAGATGTTTGGATGGATATGTGGCAAAAATCCCAGCTGTGGCATTCTTCCCCACCACCATCAGCTCCCCCGGGCTGAAGTCCCATAATGTAACTGGTGGAAGAATGTACAAAATTTACTTTACATTTGTATTTTAACAGCACAAGAAAGGTTGTAGGAACTCTGCAGCTGTTTTCCTTTTCTGGGTTGCAGGCCATTTAGGAGGATAAAATGTTCTAATTGCTGCTACACTGTGTGCAATTTTTAGGTTCAATTGGTGAAGTGATGTATGTTTGAGAGATACATTTGACAGCTACTGCAAACATGGGTATTCATACAAATAAACACACGGTTGCATAGCGCACATGACACGACATGAACAGAAATCCATGACACATGTATAAACAAAATTTATAAATTTAAAATTGGTACAAAATTTTGTAGACATTCATGGTCCCCAGACACTGTATCCTAATGAATTTAATATTCCTCTGACTTTTTCTCTAGTGCCAACTTGAGGTTGATATTTGTGTTTTTTTTTCATTATTATTTTTAGGGACATTTTATGCCTTTATTAGATAGTGCCAGTAGAAAGATGACAGGAAACGAGGGAGAGAGAGATGCATCAAAGGTCCCCAAATTTCACCCGTATAAAGGTATAACCACAATTATTTTTTTAAGCATTCAGTAACTACAGCTCCCATGTAAGGTGAAGTCTAGGTGTGTTAATTGATCCCTTGTGTAAGAGATTCAGTAGAAGAAAGCCACCAAATGTGCGGCATACTGGTCGAGAGCTGAAACAAAGGTGCAAGTGTAGATGCTCATTTGTTCACTGATGTGTTTGCTCAGAGCAAACACCCATTTGGCTTCGTTCGAACTGTCAGGCAGGTAGCTACAACAGGCAGTCAATTTTTATTTGTCACCACCGAGCTGCTGCGAAGGAAATCGAAGGTTCAAAATTGTCTCTGGTCTTCGGGGTCCATCCAGCTCTTGTCTCTCCCACGACCTGCACAAACTACCAAGTGTACCACTGGGTAGACGACAACAATCTTGATTTGTCTAAGGATTAGAGGTGTGTGGCTTGTCAAGCATTAACGTTTGTCTTAATCTGATTGTCTTCACTTTCACATACCAAAATACATGCCAAATACAATCGCTGCACCCAGAAAGGCTCCAAGAGTCTGGAAGAAAAAGAACAACGGGAACTTCCTCCAAGGCTCTCTCCCAAGTAAACACAGTGTGAAGGTCACTGCTGGGTTCAGATGGCCACCTAAAGATGAGAAATATATAGAAAACATGGTATATTTTTATACATATATTTAGGATCAGATTCCATGTGATTCACTCTGAGGAAACAAACACATGGAGGCTGCTTTACCTCAACTGCATACAGTAGAGACAGTTCTAAGCCTACTCTGTATTCAGTAATTGCGGACTCATGAAGTCATGTTAGGATGGAAGGTCTCTGTGACACAAATTAAATTGGCGGGATGAAAAGATCCAGAAAAGTATCCTTTTTTCGAAGCTTGAAGAGGAAATAAGTGCTCTGATGGCATACTCATGTGGGTGCCTCGCTTGTATTCCCACCTTAATCGTGTCAGGGTAGGAGCTACCTAATTATAAGAGCTTATTTTCTCAGCTGCAGTGTAGAGGGGGACAGCCTCATTATAAAGGCAGTGAAAAAGTGAGCATGAGTGAACTGCGAATGACTTTGTAGCGTTGCTGCTTTTGACAGAAGATACCGGGATTGAGGATTGACTCACTCACTTTCCTTTCAATTACAGACCACGTCGTTTTCAAGTTGAGAGGTAAGTGCCCCCTCCTTCTCCGTGTGTGTCTCTTTTAAACTTTGCATTCCTCTGTCCACTGCTTCCTGTTCTGCTTCCCCTGCCGCCTCTAGCTGTCATTCGTCTGGCAGACACATCAGTGTGGTAAATGCTGCACTTCAGATAACTGCCAGTTTACCTTTTGCTGATATTTAGTGTCTGTCAAGGCATCAATAATAATGATTCCCTATTATGCTGATGGAAGTTGGAAAGAAAAGCTGCGTCTGGTGGAAACACTCTTTGAATGACAGGTAGCCTACTTCATGACAAGTGATGCAAATGACTGACTTTTCTTGATGATAATAAAGTTTTCCTCCCTTTTACTAAATGAACCCTGTGTTGTTGGTGGCTTTACTCTCTCATTGTATGCATAAATATAAATCAACCATTTTTCCTGCGTAAAAAGTACTATCAACAAAATCACAGATAATGAAACAGATATGTTTCCTGTTCCCTGTACCTCTCTTACCCTTGTCTTTTGTGTATGTGGAATGTTTTTTACAGATGCAGCATGGGTGGAAGCCCAATCCAAATTTCCTACAATGTGGGACAATAAAGCGGATCTTGAATCTTGAATGGATATATTGTATCTACTTACAGATGGCGTCTCTGAGACCCAAACAGAAGTATAAAGTCATGAAGTATCAAGGTGATAAAACAAAGTTTAAGTATGTTTTATTAGCTGTTAAGGAGGGCTTGGGGTCACATGGACTCCAAACATAACCCGGATTAATAAGATTTTTAAGGAGATGGTAAAGCCCCTGTACCCCTTGGAATACAGTACAGTGTATCCTCACCTGAGGCCTGTCCAATCACAAGGATTCCCAATGTTGCGGCGAAACCAAAAGCAAAGTTGACAGTGAGGAACGTGCCATGGGAGCCTCCGCTTAGCTACTGCACCACAACCAAACATCTGGATAGAGGAAGGAGGGTAACACTTTAGACAAACAATCTGGAATGAATTATTGAACACTACCTGATCTACCTTTTATGCCTTCTTCCCAAACAACACACTTTTTACTATTTTGAGATCCCACCTGAAATGTGTAGTCAAGTTAAAAAAACAACAACCCTGAGATGAAGTTATTTTTGTGGACAGACAGTAGTAGAAAAACTTCAAAGAGAATAATAAAGCCTGACCTCGAGTCAGGTGTCTAGCTGAGTCTTGCTTTTCGTCGTACCCAGGTTGTGTCTCTCTGACCTCAGAGGTCATGTGTATGTTATAGATGGGCTTTGTGTGGGACTATTGATGCTGACAACAATCTGACTGCGCCTGACTCCACCCACAGAGCCGTGCTCCACGGAGGGCCAGCTCTGACCACCAAGGGGACATGATTGCCAGCAGAGTGAAAGGTCTCCTGGAATTAACAGATCAGTCGCAGCTGGGGAGCAGAACAACAAATGGCCTGGCTGTTTCACCGTTGGTGCCCTCTCCTGATAATTTTGTTGTCTGTGGGTTACCATGAGAAACAGAGGGATTCCTATTTGTTTGGCACCAGCTAAAAAACATTTTGTTTTAATTCGGAAGAATGTTGTTGCTTCCCACTGTGCTGAAATAGGTTTCAAAGGGGACTACAGATGCTGTATGCAGTCTTCTATCATTAGCAAAGAATGTGGATATAAAATAACAGGGTTCTATGTGTGTAATTTAGGTACAAAGAAGGAAATAACGAGATATTTGATGGAGTCTTAGGTGCTTCAACTCTAATGTTCTTATGAATATAGCTAAAATGATTCTGTATTTCTTTGCTTCATACACATCTATGAAAGCAGCGATTTAATGAGAAGACAGCAGCAGTTAAATTTTCTTTACCTTTTGGCACTACTGTAATAATTGCCTTTGAACAATTGAACAAAACAAAAAAACCCAACAAATTATTAACTTTTTTTGTCATCAAACAACTAAACTCTTGCCAGACACAATAGCACCCTCACCCCGTTCTCTCCACAAACATGTTGGACAAGAAAGATACAGAATCCCTTGGGGCATTTTCAAAAGATATTTTTCTCTTTCCTCATGTTGAACTGAAACGCTGGTGGAAGGCTTTAGGATATGTTCTCAGAGAGAGAAATCTTGCAACTTGTTAAACCTTTATTATCATGTGCTTACCCGCAGTAGTTATTTTGCTCACCATCTATCTCGCACCTTTAATTGCTGGTTGGATTCAATAATTGGTTGAATCACCCAAATGGCTTGTTAACTGTCATGCACTTACTCCACAATGTACATTCAGTAGTAGTGCTTCATTTTTCATTTTATTACATCTCTATATGCCATATACTGTGCTGTATGTATGTTTTGGATTTTGTAATAAGTAGGTAATCTACACATGCAGAATTTTTTTGTTGTTGTTTTTCATTCAATGACATAGTCTACCAACATCTAGCCAAACTAACTCACACTGCAGATTCAAGTGTGAAAGAGGTTTGTTAGAAGTTATTGCACTTTTTAACTGACAAATAGCCAAAGTAAATGGCAAAAGGAACAAAATATGAAGCATGCAAATTGTTATGTTAACCATGCAGCTATATCAGATTCTTATTAGGTGTGACCAAATGTATTTCAGTGTAACCAAAGGTTTATTTAATTTCCCCCATTTCTTAAATAGTCCAATAGCACAGCTTATTTTCCCCATTAAACTTAATTTGAATGGTATCAGATAATAATCTGGGAAAAATCATCTACATTAAATATTTTTCTATTTAAAAACCGTTCAGTAAACTGTGTAGTAAACATTTAGAAATTTAGTGTATTATCCTCTTTTACTTGAACAAGAATGATCCACTCAGCACCCTGCAGGAGGGATGCAAAAATACTCTTTACTCACCACCAGAATAAGGGTTCCCAGGCATTCTGCCAGGGCCTGGCGGAGGAGCACATGTCGGATCTGAAAGGTCCCTGCCAGATTCTCCACAATGTCTTTTTGTTTTCCCATGATGCGGTTATTGTAAGATTATCTTGAGGTAGGCTCTGTGGTCTAACAAGGAATGTGAGTCAGTGGCTGTGCATCAGCTTTTAGGGGTCTCCCTCCCTTAGTAAAATAAATAAATAAATAAGACTGCCTGCCACTCCTAACACATTTCCACCCATCTCTTCCTCAGTTTTTGTGGCTGCTGAACTGCTGCTCTGACTTACATTCACTCAGCATTTCTCTCTCTACAGCACAGCCAAATCTGAAAATAAAGCTATAAAGTTGCACATTTACTCTAGAAGCAAACTGATGGCTGTTTTTCAAGGGCTCTTGCCCTACTTTAAAATTATATCCAACTCCAATTAAAATCTAAGTCTTTCTGCACATAATTGTGTACATTTATCAAGCAAAGGACTTCATCCTGAGGAACATAAGATGACGAAGGCCCTTTCCCAAACCGATCCCCCTTCACTAGCCCTTCACAAATCACACTCACAGCTGTGGAGGACTCTTCACATTAAGGGGGAATGTATAAATAAACAGGTAAACTGTGGGATGCACACAACACTCTCTACCATAAGCAGAAAACATCCTTCACCATGGATACTGATAGATGCCTCACCCAGCTGTAAGAGCTATATTGTGTGAGCCATGCATATTAAGAGCCAATGTGGGCTTGAAAGATTGTACTTCTCCAAATATAATAAAAAAGTTAGTTTAAAGGAGAGTGTTTCACAGTGTTGTGTGTCCTTGTGAGGCAGAAACCAGTTGAGACCATGTATATTCTGCTGTGTGCACTGTACTTGATGGGAATTTGGAGGCGACAGGGTACATACACAAAGACAGCTGGAGGTGGGGGGGCTCAACAAGGCCCCTGCAGCAAATAATCCGACCATGTATCATGGTTATCTGTGGAGGGCCACAGGGCTGGTGGTGATGAAGGTTGAGCTTGACCTTGCTTCTTATTTGTAAAGTTTTATTTAACACAATTAAAGTGTTGCACCTTCAGTTATCAAAGTACCTTGTCAGTGTTAATCTATCTATCTATTAATCTAGCGTTAATCTAGCTGTTTACTCAAACGTGTTTTCACCTTGCTGTAACATTCAACCATTCACCACTGTGTGTGTGTGTGTGTGTGTGTGTGTGTGCATTTGTGTAACCCTCTTCAAGCAGACTAATGCAAGCGTTATTATCTCAGAGTGCACCGTAATTAAGACATTCACATCTCCTGCTTAGTTCAGCGTATTAGCGTGATGGGAAATGGCCAGAGGAGAGAACTTTGATGGTTTATCTTTGAGGTTACTTCAAATCAGACTGACTTGCTGCTATGGCACAATGCAGAAAACACCCCCACGATAACCCCAATTAACATATTTATTCAAATGCCGATTTATTTACAGATCAATCTATTTATCTAAGATCTTTTCCTGACCACCGTTTTCACAGTATGTTCTCTCATGAGGCAGCTACCTCTAATTTTGCTTTTCGTGTCTTTTCTGTTGTCGACTCACCTTGCTGAGGAAGAAGGAGAAGGGCATATGAATATTTTCCTAATGGTTACTTTTATTTTTATAACATCCAAAGCAAAATGATGTCGCCCTGGTAGAACTTCAGTGAACTGAAACACTAAATACCTGCAGTATTGTGTACGTTAGGGAAGACGATATTCAATTATAATTATATTTAAATATGGTACTTAATAATTGCATCAAATAAAAAAGTGTAAATTTAAAGTGCAAGGTATTTTCATCAAATAGTATCCTTTAGTCTTTAGGCTCACTCACAAAAATCTACAGCCACAAACACACATACACTGTCATCCATCAGGACATAGCCTATAAGACACAGCATGTCCCAACCAGCAGGCTGTCACTTCCACTAAAATGCTGGGTTTGTTCAACTGAAGCCTCATGCGTGCAAAATAAATTGATTTTTAAAATAAAAATCACAGTGATGCTCACTCTGGTTACCCCAGTGAGGCCTCTGTCACACTGATTACAATTGTTTGTCTCTCTGATATTGACCTACCACCCCCAACCACAGTGAGAGCAGGTTTAATCTTGTCTTTGCACTTTAAAAATTAAACACACAATGCTGATGATTTATATTTTATATTGCTGAGCTGGATCCATAATGCATTATGTTGTCTTCTGTACACAAATTCAAAGGTCGGTAGTGTTCTTTGTAAAACAACGTGTAATGTGTTTCGGGGGGGGATGATGCTCATGTGGATGAGTTCGAAGAGACAAAGATGAATAGGTATAAGCTTATTATTTACATTGATATAATTATGCTTGGCGTCCTCCACAGCTTCCTCTGAATAAAATGAGTTTCCATTATCGGTGGATTGTATGAAAATTCACGGATATTGCTAGAAGGTGCTCAGTGTGTGTGTGTGTGTGTCGTGGCACTGCATTAGCATAACATCAATGTCAAGCTTACATCCCTGAATTGAGCTAATCAGTATTCCCACTGTCATATTAGCGTGGCACTCAGAATCTAAAATATACAGGTATCTGGTAATATCACCAATCAGCCATATAGTTATATATGTCACACTATACAGTCTATATGTTACACTCGCACGGAATTTAAAAAAAGAAAATCTGAAAATGTAACTCTGCTGCCCACAAGGGTAAATTATAAATGAGCAAAGGCTGGAAAAGGTGATGAACTGTAGTGAGAATGCACATTATTTCTGCTATTGTGAGTAGGACAATGGCTATGTATCTTTTAGAATATTATACATATGTTCTGTATACAGGTATGACTGTAGGTACGGTACAGGTACGGTATGTTTGCAGGTGGTTGGGTTTTTTTTTTTAACCCCTAAAGTGATCTAAGGGGCCTTTATTTTGCAACCATCTTCTTTCACATGTTTCATATGGACAAGGGGTATATGAAACACATTGCAAATGGCTTAAATAGACTGTAAGAAGCAAAGTTGAAAGTGAAGTAGCATGATCATTCTTGATGCAGCCACTGTCCAGTAAAAATAACAACAAATTTAAATTTTTCAGATAAACTGAAGAATGAATTGTTACTTTATGGGTTGAGAAAGTTTCTTTCTTATTAAAAAAAAAAAGCTGAAAACAAGGTTGTTTTTCTTAGCTCATGAAAAGTTGAGTTTTTTCACAAGACAGTGATTGAAATTGTGAGGCAAAAAAGCATCTGGAAGAGGAAGAGTTGACTCCAGCTAATTCTGTATGCAGAAAGATGCATGCTGAGATCTTTCCCATGCATATACAGAGCAGTAAAGTCTCTCTGAGCTTTCAGCGTGGACTAATAAAACCACAGTAGTGCCACCTACAGTATATGCTCTCTGTGGAGAAAAAATATATTTCACTCTGCGTTGCTTCAGTGCCGTTTGTGATTAACACTTCTCCGCCTCTCCTGACTCTTCATAATAAGGCTCTAAACAATAATATTTTATTTTACTGTTTTATGGAAATGTAAAATTAGAAAGCAGCACATGCACACATTCCCTGATCATCAGTGCTGCATCAGACATAATGAATATGTATTCTTTTATTTAACTAATAGGAGCAAGGACAGAGAGTTAGAAAGAATTGGATGTGATGATGTGAAGAATGTGAGAGTCTATGTTGGTTTTGAATCATGGCCCATGCATAACAACAATCCCCAGAAGCACTTTACTGTGGTGAAGTAAGTGACCAACCAATTCCCATTACTTCCCCCTACGCTGCATATTATGCATGTAACATGCAGACAATGATTTGGAATTAATTCTCATGCAGAATTCAACGCAATCAGAAGACAAGAAGCCAAGACAAGCATATGCTGTACCCATGTAAAGCATGATCATCATGTTAGAATTATATGGGAGGTGATTTATTACAGTAAAAAAACACAAAAAACATTCATATAGGAGCTGCTATAACGGAGTTTGCCTAATTGGCGCGTCCTCTTGTGTAGCATGTTGTTCAGTAATTCACATTTCCAAACTGTTGTATAACCAAACATGAAGTGAATTTATTTCTTTACCATGCAGGTTTGTTCACCGTGGAGATGGGGATCCATATTCACTTTTATCGATAGCTTACGTGCAAACAAACAAAAGCTCACGCTACATCCAATGGTAAAAAAAAACGGCGTGCTTCCTCCGGTAACCAACACATTGCCATTCAGGAAAAGAGCAACATCCAGGATCTGGTTTAAAAAAAGAAAAAAACATGGGTCACCCGGTCATGCGTGGTCACCATCCACAACCACAATAATAAAAGGAAAGGCTACAACAACAACAACTGCAGTCCTTGTGTTTAATGCATTTCTATGGTCCCAGTTGTGGAATCAATACTGAAGGAGAAAGGCTTTCGTACCAGTTGGCAGATACTTCTTTTACTCCAATATTTACGAACAAAGTATCAAATGACAACGTGAAAACAATGCGAAAGGGGTCACTTGTAGTGATGATCCTACAGAGAATTATCACCTTAATCTGCAACTCCATTTGGCTTCACGGAGCTTTATGGCTCATTTCAGCTCATTGTTTGGCCGTCCAGCTCACAACTGAGCTGTTTTGGTTCACTCTCACCGTTCTCATAGTGCAGTTTTCTGTCACGCCCATTTTTACGTGAACACATTGTCATGTCCCTGTCATGTCCCGTAGACGTGGTTTAGTTTTCCTGTTTTATTTTGTAATCTTGTCTCTTGTTTCCTGCTCTTGTGTTATTATCCTTGATTGTCTGCATCTGCTCTTGTGTTCTCACCTGTCCCTGATTACCTCGTTAGTCTCATCCTTATGTATACCGGTCCTTGTCCTTTGTTCTTTGTGGGTTCATTTTGTGTGTGCTGTTTTGCCATGTCTTACGTCTGAGCTTCCTGTTCCATGTTGGAGTTTGTCCTTGTTTTCTTGCCAAGCTCTCAGACCTTACTCAAGTCCTGTTCTGATCTGTGTTTTCCTGCCAAACCAAGTCTTTTGTCAAGCCCTGTTTTTGGATTATTTCTTGGGCTCCTGTTCAGTTCAATTCAATTCAATTCAGTTTTATTTATATAGCGCCATATCATAACAACGTTATCTCAGGGCACTTTGTCATAAAGAGCAGGTCTAGACCGACTCCTTATGTGTACAGAGACCCAACAATTCCCACCAAGAGCAAGCACAAGCAACAGTGGCAAGGAAAAACTCCCTTTTAACAGGCAGAAACCTCGAGCAGAACCAGGCTCTGGGTGGGCGGTCATCTGCCTCGACCGGTTGGGTTGAGAGAGAGGGGAGGGAGAGAGAGAGAGCATGAGGAAAGCGAACATGCAGTAGCACAGCGCAGTTCAGTTCTACATACAGATGTAAAGCAGCAGTAGTGGAAATAGTATTAATGTTAATACAAATAAAAGTAATAGCAATGTGGTAGTAGTAATACTAATAATAAGTCCAAAAACAACAATAACAGCAGCGGCTGCCGAGCAGCAGCACGGGGGCAGTGGATGGCCCGCATCACGACTCCGCAGCTCCACAACCACCGATCCAGACTCCGTAGCTCCGCAACCACCGATCCATACTCCGCAGCTCTGCAACCACAGGTCAAGACTCCGCAGCTCCGGAGGCAGAAAACACTCGGAGAAAGCAATAGAAGGAAAGCGAGAAAGAGGAGAGAAACGGGAAGTTGATTCCACAGAAGAGGAGCTTGATAGCTGTTGCTGCTCATACCTGGACTCACCTGTTTTGTTTTGCCTGTTGCCCGCATACCTGTATCTACAAGTAAGCCTCAATAAACGCTTTTCCTTAAGCCACCTCTACGGTCTGCTTTTGGGTCCTTCTCTTGCTACTCCAGCACATGTCCTGTGCCAATCATGACACACATTTTACAGTGTTTTGTTTCTGTAAAATAAAAAGTATGTTATATAAAATCATTTTAATAAATTACCTTAAGTAATTTAAAATAAAAAGTCGCCCTCCAAATCATGCTACCATTAAAATTCATAGGAACCCTATATGCCTGAAAGCCGCTCTTGCAGTCATAGCAGACAGCTTCTGCACAGCTTAAAGAACACCAGATAATGGTCACGACATTTCCAGGCTGCAAAGCATGCTGGGGCAGTGCACTGGGCAGCAAAATGACATGTCAAGCCACTTTGCTGCCTAAAAGGATCAACAGCTACTTGTCTGACTGCCACTTGTACAGCAGCAGCAGCTTTGCCTCCTGGCAGTCAATGTTTATTGCTTAGCATTCTTTAAGCTGTCTAGAAGCTACTGTATATAATAATGCTCTACTGTTTGCAAGGCTCAGTGTCATTTCGGTGCTTAGCCGAGTGTCCAGCCATATTGTTTTGCTGCTTGGCAGGCATCTCAAATTATCTACAGAATTTGCTCCAGTATGCCTTAAAGCTATTATTATTTACTCTGTGGGAGATTGTGATTTTGCTGTCTGGTAGGCTCAGGCTGGCGTGTTATACTTCACTGCGGACATTGTCATTGTCAGTATTCTTTAGGTTGACTAGAAACTTCCTAAAAAGCGAAAGAATATTAATATTTTGATTCGTAGGCCACGATGAGAGAAACTGTTCATTGACCCGTGTTCTGAATTATATCAAAACTAATTCACTCATTTCATAAACCTACTTATTTACAATGATAGGTGTTAAAATGTGAAGGTTAAAAGGAATAGTCTGACATTTTGGAAAATAAACTTTTTCGCTGTCTTGCTGAGACTGAGATGATCGATAACATTCTTATGTCTGTACGATATGGTAAACATATGCTTAGCATAAAGGCTGAAAGCAGGAGGAAACGGCTAGTCTTGCTCTGTCAAAAGGTTAAAAAAAGTGTGAATTAATGAGCATAGTGGTGCAAGTAGGCGGATTTTGGTACCTTTGGACCGAGTCAGGCTAGTTTCCACTCTTTATTGCTCTTCTCAACTCACTCTCGCCAAGAAATGAAAATCAAAATATATTTTCAACATGTTGTAATATTCCTTCAAGACACACTCACAAGATGATGAAAAGTGAGGTTAAATACACTTTTGTGAATCACTGTGACATTTTGTGTTATTGGGACTATTTTTATTATGTGGACCACGTGGCTACGGTAAAACATTAGGCCATCTTGAGAATTTTATCTATCCTTTCTTATTTCTCTATTCTGTTTCTTAAAAATGCTGCAAGGAGGGAGTTTAAAAATAAAAGTTGTTAAAAAAAATTATATTCTTTTACAACTTCTTAGTGAATATTTCACAAATACTGTGTCCACACGTTGAACAAGTAGCATAGTATTTTCCCAAATGGCTTCATTAGTAACAAGTTCCAACCTTCGCCGAAAACTTAAAATTCTCATATAAAACTGCACATTATGTTTTTCCTATTAAAAAAAGTGAAGAAACGTCAAATAACACTCTGGATGCAAACCATGCCCCAGCATGGTGTATTATTTTTTGATAACTGCACATCTTGTGATGGATTCAAATCTAATAGCTTCCCATATCTGTAGACTACTCTTTGTGCCCACCACACACTACACCGTTCTACATTTCATTTTACTAGAACATTCTTCCAATAGTTTTGCATGTGGAATGTTTTAGATGTAAATTGAGCACATGATTCTCTTTGAACAGCTTGGCATAGCTGGCCAGCTGTTAGCCAACTACATGGGGCCTGAGAATGACCTCTTTCTGAACCCAACTAATTTGACTGCACTGTAAGTCTCTGCGTGTCAGAGTTTTGTCTGCCCAATGATCAAACACAGCCTGAACATGTCCCTGCACTAACTGAAGTCAATTAGAGGTTTGATTCCTTCTAACCTGTGGAATCGACCGAGGCAGAAAGGCAGAACGCTGGATAGATGCTCCTCTGCAAAGGAGAAAGAGACGGTCTGACAGCCAGTGTTTAATCTGTCCATGTCAATCCATCATTGTCAGCCATCACTGTCACAGGCTTATACCCAGGGCGGATGATAGAAAACAACAGTATGGAAACAAAAATGTGCTGGGAGCATCACATCACAAATTCAGCTCAGATCAGAATTGCAGTATGCATTGAGTAACCTAGTTTCTGATAAATAGGACTCTTATTTGGATGTTTTAATGTGTCCTTGTAGCTAAAGCACTAATGCTTAATTCCTAGTAACATTTAATACATTTAAGCATCACAGAATAAAATGATAATTTTGCTACCTGTGATTTGCATTAAGCTTTGTGACTCATTCTCTTCAGTGTGTTTCTAGGCTTCTTAAGTCTAAATGAAACAACTTTGTCAAGGATGGTTTTAGTTTTTAAAGAATATGAATGTGTTTATTGACGAGCCAATCTGGAGATGTAAGAGGGAAAAGGCTTAGAAAGAAATAGAAAAAAACTCTAAACCAATACGTAAAAAAAAAAAAAAAAAATTCTAAACCAATAAAATTCCACTGCAGCATACATGTGTTAAAAATCATACTGTTATCATACTTGTGAATAGCAATCGATAACAGTACAAAGAATTCCAAAATCATCCCAGAGACTTTGGGCGGGCTGTATATTAAAATGGAGAAAATCTGTGAATAGCCTTTTATAACATTAGGCAGCATTTGAAATGAAGAGAGGGACCCAAAGTCAATGCCTGTGCATTAACAACGATTCAATATGGCTCCATCGTGTGCAGATCCAGATGCTATTACTGAGACCAAACGGAGAGGGTTGCAAATGAAAAACCCTATTGTGTTAAACTGACCTCAGCGAATATGAGGATACATTATAAGCTTTTATCTTGTGAGAAATTACATTATAAGACCCATCAGGGTTTGATAAAGCTTTCAGCTCTGACACTGTTTGAGGGTAGGGTGTAGGGGGGAGTGCAGTGGGATGAGCCGCTTTTTACCTGAGGCATCTTTAAAACAAGCTGAAGACAGTAATGGTTTTAGGTCTGTAAGATTTAAAATAATCTATCATAGTAAACTGTATGATAAAAGTCAAGAATTCAATGTAGACTTACAGTAAAATAAGTGATCACATCAAATCATCATCAATCATTAGACCTCTGCTCAGGTTGAAGTTGGGTGAAGCTACAGCATGCAGGAAATTACATGATGTCACCAAACTCCATGTACTAATAAGAATGATAAAGGTGTAATTTTGTGCCCGCACTAACAGTTGCCACAAAACTGTCAGAGAACTGATAGAGATGTCAATCAAACTCGGTCTGTTTACACCCAAGCGGTCCTGAGAGGATCAGGGTCTAATCAGGAAAAATAAGTGAAAATACCTGTGTAGGTGGACCTTGGAAGTGTAGGGTCTTTAAAAAGGCATTGTCACAGGACCAATTCTTTCTATTAACAACTGATGGCTCAAGTTCTCTCTCAGCTGTCGCCCCACTCTCCCTTACTCATATCAATTCATATAGATAGCACCATAATACGCATTTTAACAGTGATATTGAACATTTTCCATTATTCCATTATTTTGCATTTTGTGCAGTTTAGCTCAATCATTCTGTCTTCCACCCCACTCGTACGTGCACATCTCATGATGAAGTCGCTCAAAAATCTGTCTGTTGGCCCTTTTCACAGCACACATTTGAACTTGCTGTAGCAGTATAAGCACAGGCGTGACTAATAACATTAGCGATGGCTCTGTTCCATTGAAGTGTCCCAGTATGCCCTGCCTGTGAGCCAACATACACAATGTCAGGGCCCTTGAACTTGGTCACCTAAATGGAATGGAGCCATTGTTAGTGTTATTAGTTACACCTGTGCTTTGCCTTCTTAAAATGTCTGCCTTGAACTCTCTATTGTCTGTGTGTGTCTGTATTTGGGTCCACAATCCTGCTGCCTGATACCTGACTTGTTACAGTAAACTGTTACCTTATCAATATTTGTTTCTTGCAGGTAATTCAATAGATTTTTTTTTAATGTATATCAACACAAATGTTCTGTGCTTAACAACCACCTGACACACACTTGAATGGGCTTTAGTGAATTTCTCACTTTTACTTCTAAGTATTCCAAAGAGTAATCTTCCAGTCATCAGAGTACTTTCCCTTATGGAATACACCGGAATATGCTATCCCAGGTTTTTTTGTTACTAATCATCAGGCAAGACAGTGATGCAAGCTCCTAAGTAAAAAAACTCTTCAAAGAGCGTCTGCCCGGTGCTACCCTGCTGTGTTGGGCCTAAGCTGTGTTCATTTAGAAGTCACACTCTTCTCAAAGTACTGACGAATTGACAAAAGAAAAGTAATTCTCTTGCTATCAATAGTTCAGGCAACAGTTTTTTTCTTCCTTTCCAAAGAGTAGAATATAATTTAAAATCGGTTGGTTGCACTCTTTTTGTGTGATATGTTGGGTATCTGACTCTGTGGGCCTTTCTCAAACCGGACCCTCCCCACTCCCAGTCCTTCACGGAGTGTAACTCTGTTTGTAATACACTCACAGCTGAATGGTAGGGGTGTATTTGATCCTAAACACAAAGTAAGTTGTTAACGTCTGTATGACAATATTAAATGTCTATCTTAGTTTGAGTGGTTCACGTTTGTAGTCGCACGGAACTTACACGGAATTTGTATGGAGCGTCTTCAATGACGAACACAACACGGCGTTGCACGTGGTCAGTAAGTCAGCATCGATGTGGACTCGCTGTTTTATAACTCACTTCCACTCCCCACTTCATGGTTTGGGATGGCACTTAATGTGGTGGACCCTCCACGTGAACGCGCAAACGGAGTGGAAGTGGGTTGGGGGAGGGTGTAGGGGGTGGTTTGAGAAAGGCCCTGTCAGTGCTCCTCCTGCAGTCTTGTGTTTTTTCCTTTGCAGGTTGCGTGTAGGTAGACTTAACTTAACTTAATGTCTTGCACCTGGGCAGGCTGGGCCTAGGTTATTTAGGCTGGCTCCTCATGTTAGTCTCTTTGTTTTGCCTTCACAACACCACACATACATTCAGCATTGCACCCACCACTGACTTACAGACTACAGATCTATTTATTACTTTGTTTTTGTCTTGGTTAAAATAAAATGTTGTTTGAATTACTTTAAATCGCGTGTGGTCTCCCTCTTTGTCTAGCCCACAGAGCCTGGACTGTGACACGTGTGTGTTTGACGCATCTTGATCATCAAAATACGTTGTCTTCAAAAATACACAGCTGAATTAAAATACTTGGAAACAGTTTCTGTTTTGCAACATACCACCCCCTGAAAACACTAGTGCCATCTGCTTGCGCATTATAAAATGAAAATGGGACATGTTGCAGATTAGTGTTTTGTTCTCATTCCTTGAGTCACACAAAACTAATGATGCAATCGTAGATCTGTCCTTCTTTGCTTATGCCAGTCTTAGTTTACTGTTATGGAGCTCTCAGTCATTTAATGCTGCTGCAAATCGTAGTGTTGTTTGCCATAAAAAAAATGTCACATGAAAAATCAGGGCCGTTTAAGTTGTGGAAGGATGCCAAATAGTTCACTTAAAAGCAAAATTAAACAATCAGACTCACACATGCATTATACTACTGACATTTTCGGCATCACACTGAAATATTGCACCAATAGACTCCTAGGAATGATGAATGTGCAATGATGGGGAAAGGGATTAGTATGAAAAATGTTTGTACACAACATCTTTGCATGGATAATTGTCAGTTGAACAAAAAGCCCAAACAGCAGATGTTTCATTCCCGAGATGGAAAGCCTCGTGGCGATGATAATGAAGGTAAACCTAGAAAGAAAAAAAAAACAGCAACGACAACATGCACACTAAATCTATTTTGAAGGTGGTTAGCTCCTTCTAGTTTCTGTGGAGGGGTTACAGATGCCGGTTAGTGCTTGCTGAATTACCATAACAACAAGCGAATGGTCCATCCAGAGACAGGTGTTTGCAAACTGTCAGGAAGAAGGTTTTCAGTCCCTAAACATGACATTAACATCAGGCATTACAATCATTTGTATGGCTGCTGCTTGTGCGTCCTTGATCGCTGAAGCTTTTGAAGAAAGGTAGTGTGTTTGGTTCAGGGTCATATTAAGCTAGATGTGGCTAGAGTATTGCACTTCATTAGTGACTTACCTATGCTCTACAAAGAGCCTGGCAAGACTGGCATAGGTCTTTTTAAACACTTAAAGGGAAACTTCAGTATTTTTAAACCGGGGCCCTATTACCAGAGTTTCCCTTTAACTCTTGTAAACTGTGGTGCAGTTTTTAGTGTGCTGGTGTGAGTCAAAAGTCCAGGGATGTTTTTTATTCCCAGTCTGCCACTTTAGACCTTGACGTGCATACCATGAAACTAACAAAAAACAAACTTGTACATGCCTGGGTCTCTAAAGACCTTCAATAAGTTTGACAAAAAACTGTTTAAAGCAAATGGTTTAAGGAAGGAAATACCAGAGGGCTGAGGGCTTAACTGAATAAAATGAATGAATTAGATGGAGTGTAATATGTGATATGGAGTCTCTAAAGACCTGAGGAGTGCATTTAAGTGCAGTTAAGAAGGCAATTCAATAGATGACTTCTCTCCCTAAAATTGGACATGGACCCTGCCTACTCATGATTGGATAAATGGCTGATGAAGACAGATCACTGAATTTCATCTTCAAACAACAGCCCCGCCATATATCCATTAGCTGCTCTTGCACCTGCAATGCCAGGCTCCCAGTAGTTGAAGGATAATTCATTTTTTTTCTCTCTAGGGATGGCAATGTTGGTTTGTCGGTCAGTTTAAAGTTTCACAAAACAGGCCTACAGCAAATAAACTGCAGTTGGTTGAAGGTTAACCATCCAAGCATGCAGCCAAGACTGCAAATCATACAATTCTAAGCTCACTTCTTTCTAACTCCACACCCCCCAGATTTTTTTCATTCCAAATTTATCTGATTTCTTGCAGCTCCCTCTGGAGCCACAAAAGGCTTTACATAACTTTTTTTTTACATATCCAGTAGTACTCCCCAAGACCTGTAAACAGACTTTGATGTGAAAATTGGTGGGGTTCCCCTTTAACTAATGCGTGTTGTAGAAAGTAGCTGCTGCACCATGAAAGTCCATCTTTCACATTTCTGGACTGTGCCAACAATGTGCTCATAGACGCCTCAAAATCCAGCTTCCATTTTTCCACTAATATTTTTTTGTATTATCCCCTTTCAGGCTGGTTTCCACCTCAGTCCCTCACAGCTGAATAAACCTCAAGCACATCAGCATTCCATCAGGGTTACACCGACAAGCCAGAGAGTTTTGCAGCACCATTTGGAATATGAGTCGCACAAGTGAAGACAGAAGCTGAAGTGAAATCTACAGGGTGTGTGACAGTGATGAAAATACAGCCAGACAATTGCTCAGAGACAAAAGCTTTAGGTGCCATTGGCAGAATAAAAGGACACAATTCTCTCTATCCTTACGTAAGTGCTCATGGAACACAATACATTTTCTCACTGAATCTTCTTCAATAGCTCTGTGAAAACACTGTTGCATGTTTGATTTATGTGCACAAAATACATCAAATTAATCTCAACCATATGAATTTCATTTCTGACTTCCCCTCAAAATTAAAGTGGGGGGCTCAGAAAAGCCTAATAATCTCCTGACCGCTGACTGATACCTTATTCAGTGTTTAATTCAAAGGACTTGGTGGAAACCAACCTAATGAGCAGGGGCTGAAAATGGTGTGTATCGTAGAAAAGTGGGGAGAGTGAAAGAACAGAATGTGTGAAATGAACAGTAATTAATGTTGAATAAGGATGGCTTGAAGAAAAGGCCAGCACGTGCTTCTCTCATCCAGCCTGGCACTAATGGGAATATGATTGCATTCAGTCTTTTTCTCCTCATGAGGCTTCTTTGTCTAATTCAATCAATACTTCAGGGCATTCAATGCACTCTGAGTGGATGCTCTGAATGAGGTGAATCAAAGCAAAGCGATTCAGACAGCAAACGCAGCCAGTTTGGCCTGTGGTCTAATTTAGTGAGAAGCCTGTAAATGCTGGAATGTTTTATTCTCAGAAAGCATGACAATACATTAAAAAACAAAACAAAAAAACCCCATAAAAATGTGTGTTTCCAGAAAAATCGAATCTACACCAGGAACACTTTAACTCCCTGCTCACAGTACAGTAATATGTTTGAGATTTGGAACTGGATTGTGCATTATATCAAGCTGAGATGGAAGTTGAAATTTTGTGTGTTTGATGGAAGAGAATTTTATGCGTCCTTCCCTGAGAAGGCTGAGGAACACGACCCACCGAGGGCAGCTGATGTCAGCTGCTACTGTGTTTTTCAGCAACCTTTTGAACCTCGCCTGACTCCAATTGACTTGCCAAGCCATGTAACACAAAATGTTGACAGCAATGAATGACAACTGACCAAAGGTCCAACCAAGACCATCTAAGAGATTACATCTTCAATATACTGTTAAATGGTATGGGCGTGCAGTACAGTAAACTGTTAATTTAAGTATTCATACCCAGGACTTCCAACATCCTAAAGTGAACATTTGAGCAGTTGTATCTTGTAATATAATAGAAATACATGAAATATATATACACTTACATTTGTAAGCAGATGCAATAACCATGCAGTTTATCCTTCATGTGAATTCATGAATTTTCTCACTACGTCTCTCTATATGTTTACCTTTCACTTTTGTTTGAAGGTACACACACCTGCAAACACATGAAGTGTAAAACATATGCAGTTTTATTATTTGCATACTGTGTTGTTGAGGTTTTACCCCACTCTTTCATACTGCTTTTCTCCGTAACACACACCTTTAAATCCCCCTCCTCAAGTGCTGGAGCAATAATATGTTTTCATCATTTGAGCTGTTATTTACCATACCCACCTCAAATGTCAGTGATCCTTCCTGACATACACACTTTCATGTTACAAGCCTGACATACAGTCAAATTACATAATGGCTCGAGGACTATTTAGCATGATTTAGCTTCTAAAGTGGAATTGACAATTATAACAGCTGCTTTCTGTGAAAGGGGCGTTCAATTTATTTTCTGTTGCAGTAATCAGTCCTGTGTGCTTCAACCTCACTCAATGCAGGCGGGCCAAACATCCTCACTCATGCACATCACTCAGCTGCTCTACAGCTCTCCTCCCCCAGTAATTGTGTTTTTCTTTGCACTCCAGCTATAAAATTGCTTCTGTCGACCCTCCCCTCCTTTTCTTCTTTTATTTGCTCCAGATGTTTTGATCATCTTCAAGTTATTTCCTCAATGAAAGCCATGTGACTGCAGGATTTACAAGCTGCAAGGGGACTTTTTAGAGGGGTACAATACATTCCTAAAAGATGAAAAAATATAATGATTTCAGATCAAACCTGTGGTGCTGCTGCAGGTGTGGTCATCATAGGTTATAATACCTTTAAAAGGCCTGTGACGGTATAGTTTATGCAGATAACTAATACACTGCGCTTACTGTAACACAGATCCAACACCCCCCTATAATAAAGTAGTAGTAGTAAATCACTCTCACAGCCACTGTTGCTGCTTTACTGCTCAGACTGCAACCACTGCTGCTATTAGCCCCACTATCACCCCAGCATCCATCTGTAGGCTCTGAAAATGCTCCAAAATGAAATTTGGTGGGTTTACATTTGCAAAATAAAAGCGCCTAAAAGAAGCTCCACATTAGGCTTTGATCTTTGCAGTGTGTCACAGTGTGCACAGATTTACTGAGAATGAGAATGCGGATGCTGCACAAGATAAATGCAACTATCAGGGAACGAAAGTTCAGGCAAATCCTTCTCTGTTCAAGGATAAGGCTAGCAATATTCTATACTTTTGTTTTTGTCTACAAATCCTATGGAAAGATTAAAACCAGGAACACATTAGTCTGTCTCTCAGTACTTGACCTCGATAGCTTGTCTGTGACACTCAGCCGCAAGCCCATTTATTCCTTCTGAAAATGTAATTGGGTCTCAAATATATTCTTTAATTTAAATAATGTTTATATTAAAACATTATTATTTATTTTTTTTATTAACTGGGCACTATAGTTTCTGGCAAACGTTACTTTTTTCATATTAATTAACACACGTTTGGTGCCCTACTGAGTATTTATGGCAGCAGGACAGCTGTTGTGGGATTGACTCAAAATACACTATAGTATCCATGGCCATGGTAATGAAGGAAAATGTCTCTCAGTGCAACAGCGTGGTTCAATGATGTGTTTTTAACAGTTTTTGGACAACAATGGAGCTCTATGGCACATCAGTGTTCTCCACCTTTACCACTGTGATTATCAAGCTTCAGATCTAATTTACCATCTTGGTTTGGACTATGGGATGGACTACAATTAGCGTATGCATATGAATAAGTAACCAACTAAAGCTATGGACTATTTAGATCAATATCTATCAACTTTTACTTAAACTCTTGCCTGGTCGCACCAAAACGTAGCACAGTGAAATTTATTCTTGCATGGTGATGTAGACGTGTGAGTCATGAAATGATATTGTCATCTCCAATTCTCTCCACTCCATCAAAGGTCAGCATTGTAGAGATAATGTACAATTTGCACTTCAAATTTCACTAAAGCTGAACACAGACTAGCATTCTGCAAATTGACTTAGTCAGTCAGTCGCAGCTAATTGTAAATGTAAATGTTGCTGTGACCAAGGCCTTACTCTTTGTGAGATATACAGCAGATTGCGTGCTATGCACTTATTGTCCTGACATTAATAAAGGCCTACATACCAGAGTCTACAGCCATGCCAGTGTCTCTGTGAGGCTGTACTTAGCCACAGCATTGCTTTTTAGCTAAATGCTAATGTTAGCATGCTAATATACTCAAAATGACAAGGCTAAAATGCTAATATTTATATTTAACAGTTAATTCAAAGTACAGCTGAGGCTGATGTGAATGTCATTAGATTTCCAGGTTTTGGACAAACTGAAACCAAATTTAAACTAAGGGGATCACACCAAATTCAGTATGATTCATCCTCTGTGTACCGTGGATATCTGCACCAAAGCTCATGGCAAACCATTTAAGTGGAGGGCTGAATGACCAACCATCCCTAGAGCAATGCTGCTATATGGCAAAAAAATAATAATAATCCACACCCCAAATCCTCAAATCCCCCCTTGACAAATGCATATGAACTCACATACACATACAGTATATACATACTATACACAGTCAGTGCTGAAACAGCTGACTGGGTAAACAGATAAAAAAGAGTGACCCCTCAACTCCTCCATGGAATGACACACTGTCTGCTCAACACTCATCAGGAGGGAGCTGGACCTGCTGGGTGGTAAACCGACAAAGAATGCAGGTCACACACAAGCACACACGCACTCGCACACTGACACACAAAGGAAAAACCTGTCTGTGAATAAGAACCTCCATTGAAATTCCTGACCATAGTCTGGGCTCTAAATAAGCACAGAGGTGTAAGTAGAGAATCACCATCTCCATTCAAAGGGAGCAAAAACTTCACACTTCCAAACATCATTATGCTTATCCAAGCCCTTATCGCAGCTCATGAATTACTCAGTCAGGCTGCAGTCAGATCACAGGAGGTCCCTAGATGTAACCTTCCAAGAAATAAATAAAATAAAAATAAGATGGAATAAAATGCCCACTGCTACTATACACTACTATCAGTGCTAAGCTTATGCTCTCACTCAGGCATGCCAAGGGTGTTTTGTGCTGATAAATTTACCTAGTGTACATCTGGGTGCTGAAGAGGGAGTGCCAGCTCTAGTGCCAGCCCTAGAGATTTTTGGGACCCTAACAAGGATTACAAACCACCACCACCAATACAACCCTCTGACAGAGCCACAGGCTGTATGATGGTGATATCCATGATTAGGTGCAATGAATGAATAAATGAAGGCTACAATAACTAATTTGAGGGCTGCAAATCCTATAACATCACATCACACTGTCATCACAAAATGGAAAGGTCTGTCTTTATTGAGGGATTAGAATATTTTCTCTCAACTTCTTTGCTGCATATTGCTCGATGATCATCATACAGATTATTGGGTTGCAGTATGGTATTTATCACTTAACGTGGGTGAAGGAGAGCCCAGACAACTGGCTCTCTCCACTAAGATTGATCCGGAGGTTTAAATCTGAGACCTTGCTGTGAAGCAACAGAGCTAACCACAGAGTAATAATGATGATATTAATAATAATAATAATAATAATAATAATAATAATAATAGAAAAGAAACACAATTATCTAAAATAGCAAGATGAACTAAAGAAAACTGAAAAGATACAGTAATGCAGATTGATTCTATTCATGCTCTAAAACCTTGGCTGCCAGGTAGGAGCTAAGAGGTGCAGAATACTAATATGGAAAATGCTTTTGAGCTTCAGGGGTCACAACCTGAGACATTTTAGCCAAGGCTCCAATCAATTCCAATTTGTCACTGCAACATCCTGGTGTCACATTGCAACCACAAAATGGGGGCGAAATTGTTGTATCTGAGAAAGGACAAAAAGGATGTTCCAGGTCAACCCTTGCACATTTACATCCCATCAGTAATGGTGCAAGGCATTCTGGGTATTAGTCATAATTCTATTTTCACTATGATAAACTCTTCGGGAGCAGTACAGCAGCGGTTAATATGATGTGGCGTGGATGTTGTAAAAACCATGTTATATATATATATATATGGATGTTTTTCTTTGATAACTTGGGTCTTTGCTAAGATATTTTAACCTCGGCTTTGACTTGAATGCACTTTTAATCATTATTTAAGAGTAACTAAGAATTGCCCTATGTGTCATGACCTTCATTTCTGCAAAGCCACAAAAACCAACATTCCTTCAGTGAATCCATGACAGTACACACATACTGGATGCACAAAAACACCTTTCGTCCATACACACACCCTTCAACAAAAAAATAAACCTACCCGCAGCAGAACAACATTGTGCGGATTAAGGGTCCTCTGTGGTTGTTTGCCTTTTTAATGGTGTCCTAATTATCATTTAACCCTAATTAACCTGCACGGATAGGAGCCGGGCCTGATTAATCCTGCACATTGTTGGTCCACTGTGGGGTAGAAATCAACTTCCTCATTCACTTTTTAATCAGCTTTCTGCCAAAGCATTGCACAAAT
This sequence comes from Maccullochella peelii, assembly GCA_002120245.1. Taxonomy (NCBI): domain Eukaryota; kingdom Metazoa; phylum Chordata; class Actinopteri; order Centrarchiformes; family Percichthyidae; genus Maccullochella; species Maccullochella peelii. The sequence continues at coordinate 29,341 of LKNJ01005473.1, forward strand.
GATGTGTGTTGGTACATGTGCACACGCACACACACACACACACACATCCATTTAGAAACATCTTTGTTGGCGCAAACATCACTCCACAAGGACAGACAGAGTGTTATAAGGCTACATAGTTTCCTTCAAAAGTTTAGCTATTTCCATCATTTTGTCACATGAAGTCCTTCTCCTTGGTTTTCTTGAATAGAAAAACATCATTCACTGTTATCAGTTTTTCAAACATGAGTTCCTTAGATGTGATGTGAACATTCGTGTTGTGCTATTGCATTCCCAAAGTTTCCCTATTGAGTTTTATATTTCAATTTGATGCTTTTGTGAGCTGGTGGTTTTATTTTGTAGTTTAAGGCACCAGTGCACCTCACATGTATTGGACTCTGCAGAACTGTTTTTGTATCAATTTCTGGATGCGGAGTATTGGGTGCATTACATTGCCCTCTGGCTGAGGGAAGGAAAAGAAATAAACAATTCCAGAATTGGACCAACAAAATAACGTCTGCACTGCTGTGCCCCTGTGAGATACAGAACTCCCTACAATCCTGCAGGCCCGGGCAGAAATGAGTCAGGCAGAATTAATGGTGATATGTACAAAATTCAGCATATAAAATAGAAATATTTCACTGATATTTGACTTGTTTGTTGGCAACTTGTAAAATTCAAGGTTAATAAATACAAGGTCAAAATTTGCGACTTTCCCATGCTCGTGGAAAGCAGCATATTAGTGCATGGTGGTGTAAATGAAGCGCAGGTGAATTTAAGTCTGATTAGTAAGATAAATGGTGTATCCCCATTTTTATAGCAAAGTGATGATGTTACTAAAATCCATTATTGATGCAAAAGACCATGGCAGCCCTTCACTTTCCACTTCCTTCACGTTACACCAACTACTATACAAGATTTATATTAAAATACTGCCTGTCTACATTTTGTGGATAAGATCAGCAGACTTTTATTGCTTTTAACTATAAAACCCTGGTAAAACGAAAAGTGGTGCTGGAAAGAGTTGTTCTGGTTATTGTAATGAATCTGTTATTTCTTATATTCTCTCATATTACGCTCTTCCAGGGAACTAGAACAACAATTTGGAAATCCTAGTTATCCTAGCTACAGATTTTGGTTGGATTATGAGTCCATACTGTGCCTCAAAAACTCCAAAACCAGCTGCAGTTTCATTATTTTGGTTTTACTTTTGGATATACTGTAGATTCTCCTGAAATCTACCATCATGTAGTAAAGTCAAATGTTATGTGCATATATAGTTGCTGTTTTAAAGCAATAGTTTGGGAAATATGTTTTTCTCTTTCCTGCTGAGAGTTAGATGAGAAGATTGATACCACTCTCATGTCTGTACAGTAAATATGAAGCTACAGACGTCAGCCGGTTAGCTTAGCTTAGCATAAAGACTGGAAATAGGGGGAAACAGTTTGACTGGCTCTGTCCAGAGTGAGCAAAATCTTCCTACCAGCACCTCTCAAGATCATTAATCAACACGTCATATCCCTACACACCATACAAAACTGAAGCGTTCGCCCTGCTTCCAGTCTTCATGCTAAGCTAAGCTAACCAGCTGCAGGCTGTAGCTGTTTATTGAAAGGACAGATATGAGAGTCGTATCGATCTTCTCTCTTGGCAAGAAAGTGAATAAGCTTATTTCCCAAAATGTCGAGCTGTTCCTTTAACGTCTGACAAGTTTTAACTTTCTCTTAACTTTGGAATACTTTTTCCTGACTGGCACCTGATACAACATTCTCAGCTTGTTACAAAATGCATAATTTTATTTTAATTTGCCCAAAGCACATAGATATGCTCCCCACTGTTTTAACGATAGTGCTCCAAAACTGCAGAACAGGGGATAGAATAATATGCAGAAATAATTTGAGCCAGAGCTTGCATCACTGCAACACCACAGATTTGTCAAAATGATGTGTCTGAACCTTTTCCATTATTTTTTTGGGAGCAGGTCTTCACATCAATATGTTATCTTAAACAAAGAGGCAACAGATGACATTCCAGGGAAAACTAAAATTCATTAGAAAGCAATTACTTTCCAATCACTGGCTGACATTATCAAGTCACTGTGTCCTGTAGCTGGCTGGCATTACTCATATTTTCTATGTCACAGATATTGTGTTTTCCAACCCTCCATTCATCTATTTTCCACCGCTTATCTGTGTCATGGTGGCAGCTAGCTAAGCAGAGAAGCCCAGACGTCCTTCTCTACAGCCACGTCCTCCAGCTCTTCCAAGGAGATTTCAGAGTGTTCCCAGGCTTGATGGGATTTACCTCCAGTATGTTGTGGGTCTGGCCCAAGGTCGCCTTCCTGTTGGACATGTCCGGAATAACTTCACAAGGAGGTGTCCAGTACGGTGTCCCTCTCCATCCCTTTTTCTCTGATATGATACATCTCCTCTGTATTGCTCTCTCTGCTGGCTCTCCACTGCCTCCTGTGTCTCTCCTCTCTCAGCTTCCTCCTCAGTTTTCACAATACATTATGTCTTACACTTACAACTATTAACTATTTGACGTGTACTTTGATTTTTTAGTTTGGCCCATGTCCCATCCGCTAACATGGAGGGGGTGGGGTTTATGACATATACTGCAGCCAGCCACCAGGGGGCGATCGAGATGTTTTGGCTTCACTTTTAGGGAGCTGTCATGTCGTCCAACTTTATGTACAGTCTATGATCAATACACATGGAGAAATTGGGTGAGCATTTCTATGCAAGACCAGTAGTAATGTTAAATGATGTTATGACCTATCATTAGGCCCCACAGTGGGTATCAGGCTGTCATGAATCTACTGAGCCCTCTGACAGGTGTCACCATTCTCTAACCCTGACCTATACTGCCTTTGAATCACAACTCTCTAACCTAATGTAACTTTAAACTGTCTTTGAATCCTACTGTACCTTTGCCCAAGCAAAGACCAAATACTTGGCTGCTTAAACCAGGCCTTACGTTGCATCTGCTTAAGCAAACCTACATTGGCTGGCCATGCTGGCTTGAATGGCAGCGTCATCTAACTGCCATGGCCTGCTCAATTGTCCAGCTGCCATCCCTGTTTATATAGTTACACAAAATAGCCACTAATGGTTGTTAATATGAAGCTGAGTGTGTACGAGTGCAGGCAAGTCTAATGTGTCATCAGGTGGGTACCCCCTTAATAAACTGGTGTTTCATTAGTCAAGTTTCCATCCAAATGTAGAGAAAGTTTTAATCAAATTTCAATAATGCACGTTTCCATCTACTACTGTTATGCGAATATTTGGGCGCATATACATAAACAGCTTGTGCTACTAATTTTCTAGTCGTGTGCCATTAAACCATTTGCGTGCCAGTCAAATCTCAAACAACTGCCTGGAAAACGTGACGGAAATATTACATTTATGTTTATTTCATGTATTCATTGGAGGAACGTTACAGTCTCTTTATCGGTCCACACAGATCTGATGTTTTCGTCTGCCACCCTTTTTCTCTCTTCAGTGGAGTGAAGGAGTCTGTTTCCATTGCACTTTGTAGCATTTTATTTTTAACCATGCACCAACCTTTCCAACCTCAGCCTAGCAAAGATAGTCTAGTATAAAGTATATTTTATTAATACATTTTGATAAATTTCCCAAGGATATTAAAACTTTTATGGTTCTCAGCTTGGTATGTAATGAAGCTTGTATAAGCTAAAGATATGGTAGACTTTCTATATCCATATCTGTAAATAAACAACCTGTAGCTCTTAAAAGTTCAGCATTTAATGTTCAACTTCTATTTGTGGCGTATTTCTTGCCCATGGTATCCACTACTTTGACAACAGCTTAAGCATTTCAGTCATGAGACAGATCCTGAATCTATCCCCACCCACCACAATCACTGGTGCAGCATCAGGATCACTGAAGACAAATTCTGTACATTACCCTTATTATAGTTATATACATTTTTTATGGTCTTATACATACTACGTGTACACCAGTGTATAGTGATGTATTGTATGTGATCATGAACATTACTCTCCATCAGAACAATATGTAATTGATTTTTCACAAGAATAAACAAAGTCATGTGTTGGTTAGTCCTGCTTACTTGTTGGCAATTAAAAGAAAACCATGCTGTTTTTATAGGTGGAGTGCTGTGAAATTACTTTATTAGCCATCAAATTAAGTCTTGACACAGCTGCATCCATGATGCACCCCATGTTCTGAAAAATATTCAACCACTGGTTAGTGGAGCAGAAAGAGAGCAAACTCTTATGGCTCTCAGCAGGAGGGTATTTCAGAAACTGGGACTGGCAAATGTGCCGGATATGATAACTCAGACAGTTTAATTTAGTGTTCAGCTTAACACATGGAAAACCTATGTTTTAAAGTCTAAGGGTTTCATGATTGTCTTACCAATTTCCAGCATTTGTTACCATTTTCCAGCAATTATATCTTCTACTACTCAATGTCCAAAGTTGTAAGAAACCTTTGTCCACCTCTCATTGCAAAGTTAGAAGAGTATAAATTGTACTAAACATTTCTGCACATTTTATTTTTTATTTTCCCTGGCAATTCATTAGTGAAGATCATTAAAGAGGAATTTGACTGAATCACAGGTCAGCCAATTAAATCAAGGTGAAAAATTTTGACACTAAGCAAATTTACACTGTGAAAATTCATCCTATATTTCTGGATTTTTAAGTATCCTCAGCTGCATATACTGTATGGTACTCAGATTTCCTATTCCCCTTCTATCAGTCAATGATGGGAAATTAGTCAATAGGAAATCTTACCACACCAATAATATGAACCTAACGGCAGAATATTGTTTTCAATTTCAAAGGTTCATTTCACAATGTAATGCAACTCATTACTCTTATTCCCTGTGGAGATTATGCTTGCTCGGTTGAGAACAAATACATACAGATCAGTCTTAGTTTGATCACCAAAATCATGTCAGTGGTTGTGTAATCAGGAAATTTGGATGTGTCTAACTCGATCAGGTCAATATTCAAGTTTAGGATTATGTCTTCCTGGATGCCTTCCTGATTAAATCAAGAACCTTCACAATGACTTCTAAATAGCCCACGTTATCCACCAATGTCTACATTAGACCCATTATTGTCCCTGTGATATATCCTTCTCCACCACCACTAACCTTTTCCTTGCCCTCTTTCATTTTTTCTTCCCTTCCTTGCTTTTCATTCTTGCTCTGTCTCTTCTGTTTCTCTCTACAGGCAATTTTCCCCAGTTCACTTTTCCTGTCCTCCTCATGACTCAAGTCACGAGTCATTAGAAAAGCCTGACCTTCTGGGAAAGGTCTTTGGTAAGCAGTGATAAAGTAGAGTTGGCCCATTGAAGAAAGCTTTGCTGTAGCACTGTAATAGGCGCAGCTATAGTCCAGGGAGCGGACTAATGGTCCTTAACCTCAATGTGCAATTAGCCTGAAATAAAGACTGGAGGGAGGAATACAGACTAAAGGGAGGACAAAAAGAAGTCTCTCTCTCCTCTACACTGTCTGACATGGAGACGTGGATGATGTGAACATTAAATGCACTTTGAGTGGTGCCTCTGTAGTGATATTTCTTTTAATAGTCACCTTAGTCATTGCTAGCTTGAACGACACATGCAGCACTGTAAAGTGAACATACCGAACTTGACTTGCTATATATTGAATGTTTGTCAGTGTTTTCCTGTATCATATACAATACTGCGTTGTGAGGAAATTTTGTTAATAAGAAATATAAAAGTAGAGAGGAACATTTGTGTTATTCTCATAGTATGTCACAGACTTTGACACCAGTATTTACATCTGATTATCAAACTAAACATTTAATGTGTAATGTATGTTAAAGTGGTACTCAAGAGATTTAGTATTGCACTTCCATAGACAAAATTGATGCAGCAGAGGCCGAGCTATCCTGACTTTAATCATTAGTAGTACTACGTTTCCCATAATGCAACTCACTACTGTCTTTCATTAGACCATTCTTGCCCACATGAAACTCTATGCCTCCAGGTCATAATGCAAGCTTTCTGTAAAAAAAAGTCTAATCCAAGAATACCCTGCCATGCTCGAGCCATCCATTAGATGCCCTCAGACTTTCTTGCCTGTCCTGGTCTCCTGACGTCCCCACCCACCTACACACCTGTGCTCACTTTCCTCATCAGCCTTGCAGATGCCATGTGTGCTTCAGTAAGTGCTCCAGACACTTTACCTGCCTACTGGTATGTACTGTATATAGTGAAGATATATTTGTATATGTTTTAATTTGGTCAGTAAATCCCTGAACTGTACCAGTCTGCCTGCTTTTATCTGCATTTGGGTCCTATCTCTGTTGCCCCCTCACACCAGCCATGACAGGTTGAGTGCTTCTTTAAGTCTGCATTAAAAATGCTGTCTTGATCTGCACATGGATATTTATTACTTACGTAATATTCATTAATGCTTGGAGCAGCATTGCAAATGTGTGCCCTTCACACACCCAATTGCGTTTAGAAACCCTGAAATAATAGTGTTTCATTGTTCTTCTCAGTAATGATTCATATTGATTTCAGTGTAAAAGTAACAAGCCTGTGACTCTGTAGAAACGACACCACACCTTGCAAAGCAAGCTTAAATCTCATGAGCTCAGTATTTGCAGCAGGGTCTTAGTCTGGAAATCATCTACCGACTGAGCATAGCAGCCAGAAGCTGGACCAATCAGTGAGCTATGGGGGAGTGGTTTAGATGATCTCATGACACATTTCTTAACCCCTGAACCTTGAGTATTTACACCAAGAAAGCCTCCATCATTTTCCAGTGATAATTTATATCATCTGATAATTTCAGGTTTCAACACTCTACTTGACTACCAGTACATCTTTAACCTAGGTCTCCTATACGGTGCTGCTATTGTTCTTTAATGAGTCAGTGTGCATAAGTACAGCTATGATGAATCACACGTTCTCTATGATAATCCTCCTTCCCCATGTTCCCCAAGATTAGCTGCAGTTAGTATATACAGAAAACTACAATTAGCATATGCTTTGCTATAATCTTCTTGGGGCAGTGTGAATGAAATTGCAGATGTACAAGGTCTTTGTGCATTCATGGAACTGATTCAAAAGATGGATTAAGTTGCCTGGAACTAATTCAGCTTGGTGTCACAAGCTGCCCATCTACCCAAGGTCAAAAGTGAAGAGAGTGCCATAAAGAACAGGTAAACCACCCATGTGTGCTACAAGGCCACGCGTTAAGTGCACTACTAGTCACATTACTTTTTCATTCAGTAGGATGTGAATAAATAGTGAGCAGTGAACAAGACAGCAAAAATCTTCTTCAAGGCCTACTCGCACTGTGGTGATTAAAGCCAGAAACACTGCTACCAGTGAGAACATGCCAATTTGTGTTCCCTTTGAAGTTAATAAAAAGGGAGTCAGTGGATTTGGGTAATTGATTTATGCTATTGTCAGTGTACACGCATTAAAGACTAAAGTTCAACACATATCACCTTGTGATGTCACGTTGCATGGACACACCCTGGAGTACACTGCTACATCACTGCAGTAAGGTGAGAAGTAACACCACTGGAGGTCATATTTTGAACGTTCAATTTCAAAACATGCAATAAATCCTGTTTAATCCCAAGATAACATACAACCACAAACTATGCATCCTGATGGTGCCAATGAATGCCCACAACATGTAGAAAGACGAAAAGGAGGAGACTTAGGGTGCATTTTATACACTCTCTGGTACAAATAGTACAACGAGTTTAAGTAAACGGTCTGTTCTTGCATACAACATTAAAATGCATTGAAAATATACACCACACCTGTCCATTTTGCAGCTTCTCACTTTCATCTGTGAGAAAAAGATGCTGATTTTGTATCACTGTATGTACAAATTATTCCTTTACCGTGTTCTGTGAGTTCAGTATTTTGAGATTGAGATAAACACATTTATCTCGATTAAGGCCACCAGTTATGAGATTATTTCAAGAGATTTACTGTGGGAATGCCTGCGCTGATGGAAAGATATATGCTGATAGCTGCACTTCAATTTAGTCAATTCTTCAAATGAATCACACCCCCAAAATCCCTTTCTAAACAACTCTCACAGCACACGCAGTCTGTTTAGCATATCACAGTTAATCAATTAACTGCTGTGTTGATTAATTGAAGTCTAAGTTAAACCTAGCAGACCAGAAGTGGATGTTAGAAGCCTGCTCCCATGATATTATTGATTGTATGAGGGTCAGCTAACGTCTCGCAGGAGCATAATGTGTCACTGTACTGCTCACAGTAGGAGAAAGGACCTTCTGGTGCTGGCCTGCATGCTCTTATTCTGAGGTAGATTATTGAATAGCTGTCCATCATAACAATGCTGGGGTAGACAGATATCCTGCACAGAGCACTGGCACAGGTGGGGAGCAGATGGTGCCATTTTTTATTAATGACTAACATCAACATTATGCTGCGTACACATCAAAACAAGATGCACATATAACATATCACGCCAGAGGGTGGATGCATGCAGTGTAGACCTTAGCATAAACTATACATTCATCACCTTGCGTGTGTATTATGTAGAATTTGAAATGCATGGTGAAAAAAGTTAGTCCCACTATTCCAATGTTCACAGTTTCTTGTATAAAACAGTGATTCTACTAAGGTTGCAGAAATCAACAGACACACATAGGCTACTGAATATAGTCTATGTTAGACAGTATGGGCCACCTAACTGTGTTAGATTTTTTAATCAAGGAGTGTGTGTGTGTGTGCACGTTAAATCAAATCTGAGAAGAGGAAGAAGCAAGCATTTTTGAGTTTCATGAGGTTCTTGCTGCAAAACAATATACAGTCTGGTCAACCCACATTCTCTTTCAGCACTCACTTGCCAAATCCCATCACATATTTAGGGAATAGCAGTTCATTGGCTAGTAGTTGAGACGACTGCCTATTAATAAATATGGTCACTGGGGCTTGGCTGTGCAAGGGTTTGTCACTGATAGGATCGGTAAATAGAAAAATCCCCAGAGACGCATGCTAAGCTTTGACTCTGAAAAGTAACGTTCTGCTATGCTGCTCTATGTGATAATAATAAGTCAAAGTCTAATCAGAATGGTCGCAGATTATAGTTTACTTTGAACTGTAAGAGGAAAGAACTGGAATAATTTTTGTTTGCTTCCTTCTTTCTCCCCATAGAACTGCCTATGAATTTCATGGAAGATTACTGTGACACTATTACTGATATGTTTTTAGCTATTGAGTGTAGCAATATAATTAAATTTTATGGCAATAATATATCTGCTGTTATCAGTAGCAATATTAGTATTTGTATTTTTGACATATCATTGTTGCAATATGTAAATGTAGAATTGTATTTAAAAGCTGAAACTTTTCTTAATCTCACAAAATGCTATAGTTACTATACAACTGCATTGTTTATCAGAGTTCCAATTTTATATTAGTCATCTTCTTCGGATATAATATGATAAAATCAGTAAGGAAACATAGCTTCTTGTAACCAAACCCAGAGTGACACAGCAAATGACTTCTAAGTGATTTGATTTCATGTGATGAGCAGGACTACGGCCAACAAATGTATTCCTTCAAAAATGGAGAGACTTGCAGTCCAAAAGTACAAAATCCCAGCTGACAAGGTAGCTCCATCCAAAAAGTTCTGAACATTTGCAACACACTGAACACGTTGATTCAGAAAGATGTAACAGTATCTTTATTACTCAATCCCATGCACGCTTAATTCAATATGTAGAGAAATCCAAAGCTTGAAAGGCC
>LKNJ01005474.1:0-23050 GCA_002120245.1 Maccullochella peelii
ATGGTGTCAGGACTGTCCCATTGTCCTTCAAAGCGACAGTAAAACTCGTTCAGGTCGTTGGCCTGACTTTTGAAACTGCCACCAAGACAATAGTTGTTGAGACATTTAAGCTACATTATTTGATTTTTTGGCCATTTGGTGGCAGAAGAACGCCACGGCAAGATAACCATATAAATTCGCTAAGATGTTAGCAAATAATTGCACACTTTATCCAGACACAGAGAAACATTAGCATTCATTGAGTTGTGTTCCTGGCCACCTGACGAATCATATTCACTCTTCTTTTAGCTCTGTGTTGTGTTGTTGGTTCTGCTCGAGGTTTCTGCCTGTTAAAAGGGAGTTTTTCCTTGCCACTGTCGCCTAGTGCTTGCTCATGGTGGGAATTGTTGGGTCTCTATAAATATAAAGAGTCGGTCTAGACCTGCTCTATATGAAAAAGTGCCCTGAGATAACGTTGTTATGATGTGGCGCTATATAAATAAAACTGAACTGAATTGAATTGAAACTATTTTGTTTGTAGCATACTGAGGCCTTCACTGTCAGTGGAGCAGTGGCACAAGTACAGAGTCCTAAAGTCAGCAAAGTGACTCAGTAATGACATTTACACAGCCTATCTTTCTAAATGTTAAGCTACTGGTCTCCCTAGACTGATGGTAAAAGAAAGGCTTTTCATTTCAAATTGTATGTAACTTGTTACTGACTCAAACAAAAAACAAACATAGATATACTAGACTGCTTGAAAAGAAATAAAACTGGGAAATCCAGTTATAAAATCCATTTAATTCTGACCTTAGCTCAAACTGCAGAATCACATTCAGATTTGGGACTGACTGACTTTATGATATGGCGCTATATAAATAAAACTGAATTGAATTGAATTGAATGTCCACCAACTCTTGGGAACATGTCTGGCTCTTTAGATGCTAAATGCTCCACTATGTTCACCACCTAGTTGCTTGTGTCTGCTGTTTGGTGCTGGGCAGGTAGTGTACAGTGTGTTACAGAGCATTCTAGCTGAAAACAGCTGCTGCTGGGGAAAAAAGCTAAAAGGCTTTGTAAAACTGAGGGGAACTGCAGAGATAGAGGTGATAATTCTCTGTGGGTTTGTCACTACATGTGTCATTTGATCCATTGTTAGTATAACAAATCTCAATTGGTACAGCTTCAAGTGCATTTTGAAGGTAAAAATGCATAATAACTCTTCCTGAGTCGGACAGGAGAGAACGCTGAAACCAAAGAAACCCCAACTTTCATCTTGGTATTGAGACTTTGTCTCTGTGTCCCCCTAATAAAACAACAACCACAGGCCCCTGTCTCTGAGTTGCGAGGTCTACAGCCTTTAGCATCTCTGCTACAACTCTTTATTTAGCGCCTGCTCTCCCCTGTTCCCCTTTACTGCTGAATAATAGATAAGTGACGACCATGATGCGATTGCTGTGTAGGCACTTTTAATGTGAAGGAGAAGGAGAGTGTGTCTCCTGCTCTGCACCTGCCTCTGTATCCTTGTGTGTGTGTGTGTGTGTGTGTGTGTGTGTGTGTGTGTGTGTGTGTGCGTGATTTCTGCCCCTCCATCTCCATCCTCTGTCAGGTGTTGCACCCCCCGTCCTCCCCTTTGGACCTCCTCAGCTTCCCTCATTCTCCTCCCAGCTTGCTCTCTTTAGCTTGGTAACAGTGAGGGCATTAAACTTTCATGACTGCTGTCTTTTTCTGGCACACTCTTCTTCTCTCCTCCTGCACTCCCTTTCTTCCATCCTTCCTTCCTCCTTCCCTATTCCCTCATTCCTTCTTTTGCCACTTAGTTCCTACCTCCCTCTGTCTTCTCCTCTCATTTCTCCTCCCTCCCCTAAACCTAATTTTCCTTCATTCTCATTCTCTCCCTCTTTCCACTTTTCTTCCTTCCTATCTTTTTTTCTTCAGCCCCAGTTTACCCAGCAGTGAGTGCTGCTGGAAGAGAGCATAACGAGAAAGTTTGACACTCCTTTATGGTTTTTAACATCGGGAAACTCGACAGAATTTCAAGTGACTGTAAATTTAAGCAAACTGTTTCCCATCTGTCCCTCACTGCTTTTGTGTCTTCTATTTGCACACTTAAAAGACTGCGTTCCTTGTGTGTGTGTGTGTGTGTGTGTGTGTGTGTGTGTGTGTGTGTGTGTGTGTGTGTGTGTGTGTGTGCGTGTGTGTCAGCATGAGGGAGAGAAAAAGAGAAAAAGAAAAGCAATGGGATGTGAAAATGGTCTTAGGAAACATCTCCACTTTTTCTTTCAAACAAGTTTTTTTCTTCTAAGTTCAGAAAACATTTGGAAGAGAGTAAAGCCTCTGTGGATATTGCTTATGAAAGGATGGAAGTTTTTCTCTTGATTTTCCCTTTCTCGCTCTCTCTCTCTTTCTCTCTCAGATTTGTTTTCTGGGTCAGCGTCAGTGCATCTAATTTGCTGTACACAAACTGTTGCTGAATTAAGCAGTAGTCCTCTCTCAAAAACAGACAGCCAACAAACAGAGGGTTAAAGAAAGAACAGAGAGGAGTCAGATGTGAAGCAGTTAGCCTGTGTACAGGTGTAGGCATCAAACACTTTGCCTTCACTCTTCATCATTCACCATTATTTTACTGCCATTGCACAGTCTGAAGACTGCAACACATCTTGGGGCAGTTGAGTATGTCCAGGAAGTTCAGTCATACTCAGAAATTCTTGCTAATCTAGTTTACATCCGGGCATTTCTTGCGTACACAAAATCCACATACTATGAAGTTGGAATGCATTCATACTCAATTTATTGACGTCATGCTTCGTATGAATAGTGCTTAGTATGTGATAGTCTGCAAGCTCACTGAAAAATCAGAGAAAACTTTAATATGCTGTTCATAATAAAACACAAATATCCAAAGGTGAGCAGAGCAACAGTAGTGCAGCCAAACATTAGCTGGGGTTGGAGTTTCAATCACCAAGAGTCACCAATACTTTTTTCAAGTCAATTCATGTTTCCGGATAAGGATAGGGATATGTTATTAATTGTCGGTGTGTGACGAGGCACAAACTCTGATCACCTGCATGAAAGTTGGACGCCAATCCACCACTCAGACCTTGATTCCTGGCATCATGTTACCTGACCTGATACAAATGATCCCAATGTTCCACACTGTTAGATTTATAGATTTAATCTGGGAAAAAGAAAGCACTGGTGTCGGATCAGTACTCAACTCTGATTCAACTCAGAGACCATGAGTTGAGGTATCAAAATGGGTACTGGGAGAGAAAAAGTTAGATTGCATCCCTACTTTCCACACACCTTCTTTCATCTGCACTGAATGTTGGCATTTGACAAAAAATGTGCACAGCAGAAATGATCATTCCAATCAATGTAAGTCCAATATTCACTCTCCTTTTAGCTCTGGTTTGCTCTGTCTGGCTCTTTAGCTGCTAAATGCTCTATGCCACTATGTCTCTAACTGTGTCTGTCTGCTGTTTGCTGCTGAGCAGGTAGTGAACAGTGGCTTTATCAGAGCTTTTTTGTAAAACAAAAAAAAAACAACATCAGCTGCTGGAAACAAGGTTGATGAGAGTCATGAGACTAAACCAAACCAGAAGGAAAGGAAAAGTTGCAGACCAGAAAACCAAAACAGCGTGCTGAAAGATGCTAAAATGCTGCATGGAGCTGAAGAGAAGTGCAGAGTCAGGTATTGATACATGCAGCTTAAAGTTCTTCAAATGTAGGTTATAGAAATTCTGCTTTGCATGCTTTAGCCCATGAATTACACCCCCATGGTGATCATTTTGTTTTGAAATTACAGTAATACTTTCAGTTCATTTCACAACACTGTGAAAATCAGCGAGCAGAGACTTGGATTTGATTGAGATTGGTGAACCATCACAGTGAGCACTTGATCATCTGCCACATTTTGTCAAAGTTCCATTGTCATCATGTAGCATAATGAAAATTCTTCCTTGTCGGTGTGGTCAAGGACACTCTGAGAGTTCCTGGTGAAGCTTCTAACTTGTGACTTCGTGTATATCAGAGACATATGAGTGTCTGCACCCTCCATGGGAGGGCCAGCACCAAAACAGAGAAAAGAATAAGAAAATATAAAAACACTTGAGCACATCAACTTGGAACTGCTTTCAGAACAGTCCCAACTGCATTTCTGTGTGATAAACTAGCTGATAAAAAGATAAAGGTACGTTCGGCAGAAGACTGCAGGTTGTAGTTTAACATCGGCTAAATGTGGCGTCAGTAGCAGTCAGTTTAAAAACAGACATGGGACAGATGGCGAGTGGCCAGTCATTTCATTCATCAGCATTCATCAGAAGCCCACGTCGCTGGTTTGGAAAGTTGCAGCTTAATCTTCAAGCGCTTTATCCTGGAGGCAACGTCGTCACATTGAACGTGGAAGTGGAGCAGACAGGATGAAAGAGACAGAGATGGAGTGTAGGAGGGAGGAAGAGAAGCGAGAGACCACCTACGAGGCCGCATGATGATGTGCTGAATCTGTCTTTGTCACTGCTTCCGTGTGTGTCTGTGTGTGTGTGTAATGCATTATGTTCAGTGAGGACATTGTGAAGTGTTAGGAGGTGCTGCTGTACTCAGATAAAATGTGTGTTTTGGATGCGTTGCTCAGTAGGTGGTGTTTGTGTACGCCATCTCATAATTGCTGGCTGTCTTTGTTTTGCGTCTGCTTGTGTGACTGTGTGTGTGTGTGCGTGTGTGTGTGTGTGTGTGTGTGTGTGATGAGACGCAGCAGTGTGTGGGTGGTGAGTTAAATGAAACGAATATTAAGTTGAAGCTCAGGTGAGAAGGCAGAAGCCTCTCTGCTCCTCTTCCTCCATCATCCATCTCTACCTTGTTGCATGTTTATCACTTACTCACCTCTTTTCCTCTCTTTCATGTCACATATTACTTTCTTCTCTCACATCCAGTCTTCCCTCTCTGTCTCTGATTCGTACACACACACACACACACACACACACACACACACACCACACACATACAGCAAAGGAATTATGACTGATCCAAGCTGAGTCTTCAGCTTGTCTGTCTTTAAACATCAGTGCGGTTGCGTTTGAAGCTTCTCTTTGAATTATTGCATTTCTGTTTAAGCACGCACAGATAAAGGCCGGCTAAAGCTGCACTGTTTGGCTATAATCTCACTATGTTCTATACATAAAGAAGACATACATAAACTGTGGGGATCGTATACACACAAACAGGCACAGGCATATGTGCTTGCGATAAAGCCAGACACAGACTTTGATAGTAAAGAATAATTCTGGTTTATTTTCTCAGTTCTGGCCAACCTTCCATGGCAAGAAACAGGAGCAGTCAGACCATCAGAAAGGTTGTAAACAAGCCAACAGTTTATCCAGATGATCTGAACCACAAGCACTTTGAAATGCCGTTAGAAATTGCACAGGAAAATATTGTGTACGTGTATGGAAGGCATGGCAGGTCAAATTAAACTGTGATGGATGTTTACTATGGCACTTTGGGTAATCATTTTAGCTTCGTGGCAGTGGTGGAAAGTAACTAAGTACATTTACTCAAGTACTGTACTTAAGTACAATTTTAAGGTACTTGTACTTTACTTGAGTATTTCCATTTTATATTACTTTAAACTTCTGCTCCACTAAGTTTAAGAACAACCTTTTACTCCACTACATTTGTTTGATAGCTACACTTACTACTATAACATTAGCGTACAGCTTAAATGTTAATGCATCAATAATAACCATCCAAAATAGAATCATAATAATGTAACATTAACAGGAACCATTATGCTTGATGAGTACTTTTATTTTGATATTTAAGTACATTTTGCTTCTAATATTTAGATACTGCAGGACTTTTACTTGTTGTAATGGAATAGTGTGGTATTGCTATTTTTACTGAAGCATATAGTCTGAATATTTCTAACTTCATTTTCAATTCCAGTTTGGCTACCCTGAGGGTTGGTCTACAGCCTGTCTGACTGTCTTACCCCATTCACACATCTTTTACTCACAGATACTTTTAGCACGGACACAGACAGATGTGGGGAAGGGACATATACATGGTTGTGTTTATAGCTACTACATTTGGTGGGCGCATACATGTATGTCCTCACATGTGCAGACAGGTAGTGTGTGTACAGTGTGCGTGGTGTAAGTGGAGGTCAGTGTGCATTAACACATGAAGAAAGAATAAGCTGCTCGATATCACAGGATGCAGGAATTACTGACAGCACTAAGCTAATATAAGTGATTATGTGTATGTGGCAAAAAGGAAAAATTAAAGGAATAGTTTGCTTTCTTAAAATAATTGCTTTCTTGCTGAGAGTAAGAGGAGAGGATTGATACATGTAACGTGATGTGAAGTGTTAATTACTGAGCTTCAGAGGTGTTGGTAGGTGTATTTTTTAACTTTGGACAGGCTAACTGTGTCCCCCAGCTTCCATTCTTTATGCTAAGCTAATAGCCTCTCAGCTCTACTTAGAGCACAGACATGAGAGTGGTATTGATCTTCAACTCTCATCAAAAAAAGCAGATTCTCCAGAATGTCAAACTTCATCTTTTCTAAAACTTACAAAATACTAGTGAAAGGGTAAAAGGTCTTGAGTGATGCAATAAAAAACCCTGACAATTTGGCCTGCTTAAGAAAAATGTACAATTTTAAAAGCAGTTGACAAACAATAATGTGACACTTTGTAATTTGTTTAACCGCTACGAAAAATAAGATTTAAGTTGTAATAAATGGAACTTTAATTTAATTTTAGCAGAACGTTTTGGCAACTGCTTCTTGTACACATGCATTCACTCATACTGTCACACACTGCTATTCATTTAAGCATTTTGGGTTGGCAGGAAATATTTGGCCCCTGTTTTCTGCAACTGCACACACACTCATAGACGTTCTAGACACACACACACACACACACACACACACACACACACACACTTTGCTATTAAGTTATTTGGCAGGATGTTTTGGCTACTAGTCTTTGGTATCTACGCATATACACACACTTAGAATTTAAGTTTGTCTTGGCAGGCAGGACATTTCTGGCTTTTTTGATTCTGCATGCACACAAACACACATATAAGAGCGCGCACACACACATGCACAGACAATGGGCAGTAATCACCCCGTACATGCCAGAGCTTTGGGCAGAGCAGGGATTTTCCTCTTCAAAGAGCAGACCACCCATCGCAGCGTTGGAACAATGGTGGCCGAACTTCGGAAGATTTCCTGTGGCGGGGGTGGGAGTCCACACACAAACACGCATACAGATACTGTAGCCAGTGTTATGTATAGACACACCCACACAATCATGTGCATTCACACACACATTATGCTTCTGCACAGACCTCCAGCACCATGTACATACCTGTAGGCTGCATGTGACACCACTTTTACACACACACACACACACACACACACACACACACACAGGCTGCCTTGTGGGGCTCATGGGAAGACGGAGGTTTTTGTGGTGACAGACATATAGACAGACAGACAGGGATGGAATGTGTATGTCTAGAGGGGGGCAGTCGCTGGACAAAAGAGCAAAGACGCTGAACAAGAAGGGATTGAAAAAGAACCAGAGAGGAAGAAAGCGTTGAAGGGGCCGTTGGAAAGAGTGAAGTCCAGCTGTTTCCACTCTTGAACGCAGCCTTGCTTTCAGCCTGCACTGTCCTATGTTTTCCTTGAATCTTTGCACGCCCCCTTGCTCACTTGCTGACTTTGTTTTTTTTCTTCTTCTTCTTTTGTTATGTTTTTGATGCGGCAGAGCAGGAGGTGGCCGTCCTCCTTGTGCCGCTGCTGATTCTCTCACAGACAAATTCAAACTATTTGTTGCTTAAAAGCAGCCTTTTGAATTCAAAGACAAAAGATGGCGTGGCGACAAAGAGCGCCTCAAATGTTTAGATGCCCCCCCGCACACTCACACACTTCCACCCACATCCTCTCCCCTTTTCTTCTCTGTCTTTTGTCGCATTCATTTGATGCAGAAATAGTATTTTTGTGATTTATTAGTTTTTTTTGTGGACATGCACAATAAGAGACTGTATTGTTGAATGTCTTTCTTTTTTTGTATTGTTATTATTTTTTTATTGACAGCAGTTGGCTGGGACAGAGAATTCCTACAATAAACAGATGCTCGCACTGGCTGTGTATAATTCAACTATGTAAAGCTCAGCTAGTTGGTATTCTCATATTGTCACTTGCAGCTTTTTTTCTGGGGAAAACTTTCAATAAATTCATCCATGAAATTGAAATTTAATTCTGCTATGTAAGAGCGTGTTGTGTGTGTGTGTGTGTGTGTGTGTGTGTGTGTGTGTGTGTGTGTGTAGGAGGATGGTGGTATTTGTGTCCAGCTGGTGGAGTTTTATATTTCTCCATTTGATTTATTTCTCTCAGTTTACAGTTGGCCATCAAACTTCATGGGTGAAAAACTGCTCACGTTGCAGAATTCCTGAGGAGACAGAGATAGTGTTTATTTATCGAAAATGTATGAGAGCCTTGTTTCCTCGCTGTCGGTCTTCTCTCAGGCTCACATGTATACATACAGCATATCCATTTCCCTTACTTCTTTTTGATGTTTGCATTTTAGCTGATGATCTCATCCAAAGAAGCTTTCATTCTTCCTCTACTTGTCTGTCTTTGAACATCACTGCAGTAGCTATGGATGATTCCCTTTGAATCATTACACTTCTTTATATTTCTGTGCAGATGAAGGGAGACAAGGTTGTACTGTTAGATGTAAAGCACACCACTTCAGAGAAAATATACCTGACCTGATGTGGAGTAGAAAAGAAAGAGCTCAAAGATTAAAGACTAATGGTATCTTCTGCTTGACCTTACTTGATTCATTTTTCATATATACTTACTATCACTTCACACTCTGCTGGCTGCTCCAGTCAAAGACTGAAACAACAAGCTAAAGAAGTCTCCAGGTAGATGATGCAGCTACTTGCCTCTTTTCCTGGGGAGCTTTTTTTCCTGAAACCATCACAGTCATCATTAAGGCTACAGAGAAAATGTGTGTTGTCTGATACATTTGTAGCATTTTGTGAGACAGTATGAGATGCAATACAACAAGATTCGTACAACATGCTGTAAGCAAAGAGCTTAGAAATAGTCGGTTATGTGATAAGAGAAGTTAATTCCAACATATTCTTACAATTAATATTTTTATATTAACAAAGGATCAAATGACAAGGTGTAATGTGAAAAGGCTTGCTCACTGTGACAATATCACAGAGAATTATTACCCGAGTCTGCAGTTCCCTGCAGTTTTACAGAGCTGTTTAGCATCTTTCAGCTCATTGTAGTCTTTTTCTTTTTGTTTTGGCCCACAAATTTAGCAGCTGTTAAGTTGTTGCAGCAGTTAAAATGGTAAATGGCTGCATTTATATAGCTGTTTTTATCTAAAGTGCTTTACAAAGTTTTTGCCGCTCATTCACCCATTGACGCACTCACACACCAATGGCAGCAAGCGACCACGCAGGGTGCTGGTCAACCATCGCGAGATACTTAGGGTTCAGTGTCTTGCCCAAGGACACTTTGACATGTGGACAGGAGGAGGTGGGGATCAAACCGCCAACCCTGTGATCAATGGGCGAGTTAGTGGAGACCAAACCAGAGCTAAAAGGACAGTGAATATGGCTCTTATTTTCATTCAAGAGCAATGAGTCTGGGCTAACATTTTGTCTAAGCCCCATCCCTGCTTCACAGTAAAACCTTTCTGGTAATGTCTCTTTGCTTCCTGATTTGATTTTGTCAGATTTCCGACAGCTGGAGGGCTTATAATGTGGAGAAGCTTCAGGCGTCTGAGATACAAAGCACAAAGAAATGTTTGTGTTAGCCTGGAATGCTAGTTTGTATATTTGTGCATGTTTTCTTCAGTTGGAAAAGTTTTTTTACTGTTACAGTGGCTCTGAGTTTCTTTTTTATCTCAGATATAATCTTAGATATAAATACCACATGGGGTAGGCCTCTTGAATTACTGAAATGACCAGTGCAGTGCTTTAGGCGCTTCATGTAGTGTAATCCAAGTTTCCACCAATAAACATCAGCTTTATCACATTTCTCAATACTTGTGAGAGAGAAGTGAATACTGGACTTTAGGACCCACAGTGCAGTCTTTGGGATGTGGAACACATGAATGATACTGCATTAGACATTCAGAAAATGTGCAGGAATGTTATGCATTTTTGGAGCTCTAAGAAGACAGACCCATTACCTTCCAAACTTTGAATGAGATAGAAGTAATGATTTCATTTTTATTTGGGAGTATTCTGTCAACCTTGGTTTGTCCAGGGACAATGGAGTGAATGCTACTTCGAGTGCGAAGTCTTACGAAAAGGAATCTGAAACATCTTTTGATTGTGCGGCTGTGTGTGTACATGTGCCTTTGTGGAGGTGCAGCCCCTCATTTACGGGGCTTTTTTGGTGTCTGCTTGACAACTAAACACAAGCCCTTCTGCCAAACAAATGGGAGCTGTGTTGGGGAGAGGGGGCGGCCCCTGCCCAAACTGCAGAGATGGGCACTCTCTGACAGCTGCTTTCATCTTGTTATTATTCCTCCTTCACACTCAAGGATTTTTGGGCTTCCTAAAGTATTTCTGTCGCTCTCTCCTTCCTCTCCCTCCTTCTATCTCCCCACTCTTTTTTTCTTTCTGTCACCAGGCTGTGATTGGCTGTTATGACAGAGCCGTCGCCGGGCTGTCAGCCTCTTCTAAAGCTCAGTTTAATTACTCCTTTTCACTAACATGACATGTTCATGCACAGATGCAAACTCGTACACATGAAGGAAAGTGACTCACAAACACACATGCTGACACACAAACCAGCGTGTTCAACTGCATGCCGTGCCATCCTGGCAGTAATAAAAAAAAGCCATGGTGATTGAACTCTCCGTCATCCATTCTAACTGACAAAGCAGACCCCCAGATGTTTGTTGGCTCTCTGTTTCGTCAGCAGAGCTTTGAAAACCTTATATAGATTTGTGAAGGCCCGGCCGCAGATTGATAGCAGCCCTGCTGTACCAGACTCTGAATAGCCAATTAAAACCATTGAGATGGTGGAGAAAATGGGGAGTGATGTGAAGGAGTGGGTGTTTAAGTAGAGGAGATTGATGAGAGAGAAGGGGAGAAAGGTGCAGCATGGTTGCCATAGTCTGTAAATGTTTAATATTCTGCGTGATAAACTTCACAATGATCACTCTTTCTGCTTTCCCGCCACATCATTCCTCCAGATAAAGATTCCCTGATGGATGCGTTCAGCTATGCTTCCATAAACAGAAGACAGCAGTGCACTGGGTTGAGACCTTGACTGATGGAGGGAAGCTAAGACAGATGTACAGATTTCCTAGAAATGGAGGGGAAAACAATGGGAAAGCCTTGTCGCACGTGAATGCCAAGCCATCTGGAATGGGTTTCATGTCGTCCTCAATTTTTCCTCTCCTCCTTGTCCCTCCCCACTCTTTCTGCCACCCCTCTTTCCTTCATTTCCTTTCTCTCACCTCCTCCCCTACATCTCCTGTCTCTCTATCTTCTCTATCTATGTCTCCTTCCATTTTCTATTTCCTCTACCTTACATCCTTCCTCACTTGCCTTTACCACTTTCACCTTCTTTCTACTTATTTACACATCTCCTCTACCACCCCTCTTGTCTTTTCTTCTATCCCCTCTATATCCCCCTCTCCCTTCCCTTTCATAATTTATCTTTGTACCACCCCATTTTCTCACTTTGTAACTCTTCATCTGCCCTTCTTCTTCATCAAATGTTGCCTCCTCTCTACATTTCTTCCTGTCACTCCTTAATCATCTCAATCCCATCTTCCCTTTTTTATTTTCCTGCCTTCTCCTTCCCTCTTTCTCCCATTCTTTTCTTCCCTCCCTCCCCACTTTTCCCCCTGCATTTCCTTTCTTTCTTCCCCCTCTCCTCCCCTGCCAGGTACCCTGCCCTACGACATCAAGATAGTAATCGCCGGAAACCACGAGTTGACCTTTGACCAGGAGTTTATGGCTGACCTGATCAAGCAGGACTTCTACTACTTCCCCTCTGCCTCCAAGCTGAAGCCGGAGAATTACGAGAACGTCCAGTCACTGCTCACCAACTGCATCTACCTGCAGGACTCTGAGGTCACAGTGCGGGGCTTCAGGATCTATGGCTCTCCCTGGTGAGTAACCCCTACTACTGCACTGCACACAAGAGCCTAGTGCACATTTCACTTTCATGTGACATTTATTGTCACAACCTTCTGTAAAATGAACACATTCTTATGATCAACTTTACATAATAATTGGGCCTTATTTTTCAAGGTTGGGTGGCCCCAAGTGCAGCAAAGTTTGAAGAACATCATTACAGAAGTATCTTATTGTACAGAGCTAAATGTCTTTCTGATAGTGTCCTGTATGGGAGGAATGGTCAATGAAAGTTTTTGGTGGCAGGTTAAGCCACTGTTGGTGAATTCAAATTCCTAGGTCTGCCGTGCTTGCTTGCTGCTGCAAGTGATTTTGCTTTTAGGTTCTTTTTCTTTGTGTGCTGAGAACATTTACCACAGGTTCAGTTTATTTATATAGCACCATATCATAACAAAGTTATCTCAGGGCACTTTTTCATAAAGAGCAGTGCTAGACCAACTCCTTATGTTTACAGAGACCCAACAATTCCCAACAAGGACAAGCACAAGCGCCAGCGGCAAGGAAAAACTCCCTTTTAACAGGCAGAAACCTCGAGCAGAACCAGGCTCTGGGTGGGCGGTCATCTGCCTCAACCGGTTGGGTTGAGAGAGAGGGGAGGGAGAGAGCGAGGGAGAGATAAGGTAACCCCAAACAACTCCTGAAAAAAAATCCCTCTAAAGGTCAACACATAGCGATTGTGTCTTGTAGCACTGCATCATTTGATGCTCATATAGCACACACCAGAAATGCCATACAGACAGATGTGCTTCGACCCTGGAAAATGACCCTGATGCAGGCCATGACTTGGTGCCGAAGTTAAAATGGTACTGTGACAATGCTCTCCTACTGCTCTCTTTTTATCTTCATCTGTGCATCTTTGAATCACTGAAATGAATCATTTATTTGCTTCTTTCTTTAGCCTTGATTTGCATTGCTTTCTATTTTTCTACCTCAGAGTGTGTGTGTACACGTGCGTGTGTGTGTGTGTGTGTGTGTGTGTGTGTATGAGGGTGAGTGTGTAATTGTTTGGGTGGTGATCCATTGTGTGCTTTGTGTGTTTGTGTATTTTAGTTACAGGTTCCCAAGGGCAATGTTTGAGTGTGTTTGTGTGTGCCCCCAATGCTGGATAATTGGTTTGCTGTGATAGCAGACTCCCCTGAGTTTATTGCTCAGGCCACTGCAGAGAGCTGCCTGATGTGGACCGAGAGGAGGATGGAGATGGAAAAGAAGAAGAGAGGGAGGCAAAAAGTGAAAGAACCCATGGAGGGCAAGAGACAAAGGAGAGAGTAGGAAAGAAGGAATATATGGTGATTAATGGAGAGAAAGAGACGGACAGGGGGTGAAAGTGATAGAGATTGAGGAAGAGATGATTTTATTCAGATGCACCGGCTGGCCCTGGCTGGTGTAATGGGCACATGAGGTGACGTGTGTGTGTGTGTGTGTGTGTGTGTGTGTGTGTGTGTGTAAGAATATCTCTGTCTTAATGTGTGAATGTGCGCTGTGTGCTCCGCTGTGGGTCTGTGAGTGTGTGCACCCGTGTGTGCTCTCACTTGCCTTGGACTGAATGCTCGTGTGTGTGTGTGTGTGTGTGTGTGTGTGAGAGCCTTGGGGTGTGTTCCTGCAGCACAGAGGGGCTCCAGCTGGAGGCTCCGTGTGTCCCCCCCTCTGCACTGCCTGCTCCCCTCTTCCCTCCTTCCTTCCTTACCTCCTCTTCTCTGCTTCCTTCCATGTTCCCTCCATCCGCTACATGCTTCCTCCTGTCTTCCCTTCCTCTTCCAGTTCAGTTCTCTCTCCTCTGTTCCCTAAACTCTCTCCTTCCCTCTACTTATTAATCTGTGTACCCTTTTCCATCCCTGCCCCTCACCTCCCCAATCATTTGATGGACTGCTTGTAAATGGATGACACACACAGCAGCCCCCTCCACCACATGCTCCTGTTTCTGGCAAGAATAGTGGGACAGTGCCTGTTCCGGTCCCTCCGTCACCATGGCGATGCCAGGCTGGCACTGCTTTATGGCCCATGGTTTATCAGTCCCACACCACCACCACAACCACTATCAGCACCCCAAGGTGCTACCCGACTGCCTGACTATCTGGCTGCCTGATTATCTGAGTGCTTATCAGTCGTCTTTCTGTGAGTGTGGAATCTGACCTAACAGGAAGTATCCAGACTGCTAGTAGGCTACATTCTGTACAGGCATTCATGGTTCCCAGAGGATGAATTGTAAACACTGATCTTCTGACTCTTCATCTAGCACCATCTTCAGATCAAAATCGCAGTGTGCCCAATACTTATATCAATACCTGCAGAACAAATTACATTCCCATCAGCCTCAGCTGGACTTTGTGTTTAGTGCTAATTAACAAATGTTAGAATGCTAACAAGCTAAGCTAAGATGGTGAATATGGTAACTATTATACCTGCTCAACATCAGCATGTTAGCATGCTCACATTAGTATTTAGCTCAAAGCACAGCCTCACAGAGCCGCCAGCATGGCTGTAGACCACGCATAGTGCTGGTACAGAAGTGTGACTGGCTAGCAGAGGGCACATTAACCAGAGAATGGAATTAACATTAATGAACTAAAGCTGATATAATCTGGGCTGTGTGTTTTCTACAAGAGGTTTGTTAATGTTGGATTTTAGTGAATCTGGGTATCTTGCAGACCTGGAACCGAATCCAAAATGGAATGTGGCTATTGGAACACAATCGTAAATATACACTGCCCAACTGAGCCGACTATCTTCTCTTTTCCAATTTCCTGTGTTCTGATTGGCTTTCTGTTTCTTCATTTCTGTCTGTCGCCTCCTCTCATTCTCCCTCCCGTTGTCTGCCACTGTCTTCATCACTTCCCATCTCTTCTTCCTCCTCCATCCCTCTATCCATCTGGCTTCACGGGCCATTTACTTGTTCCTTCTGCCATCCCTCACTCCTACTTCATCCTCTTCTTTTTCTCTCCCTCTCTCCTCCACAGAAGTAGTCTGATGCTGTGTGCTTCTCAGCGGGCTCTTCCAGTCCATCCCACGCCTGGATCTGACACTGCAGAGAACCTGTCACACACACACAGTCACACTCATAAAGAACCACGGTGGAAAGCAAAAAAAGGAAACGGAAACAGAATTATGAAGGGTGTCCATGACGTGTGTGGCTGCAGTGAAAATGTGACTCAGTGCTTACAGTGGGAGAGTCTATTCACTCTGACTTGTTCCTTTACATCTCAAGATGAAGAGCAATACAGCCAGACTGCTCCTCTTCCTCACTCTCCCTTCCTCTGACTGGGTGAGGCAGCACATGAAGTGATTGGCTGATCTGTTTGTAGTATAGTTCGGTTCATTTGGTCCGAACTGTTGCATTTTGTTTCTGGTCTGGTTCCTGTTCACACTGGCTTTTTACAAACGAACCAAGAGGATTACACATGAAGGTATACACACTGACAGGTAACTCATTGATTGGACCGTTTTGATGATGTCATCCACCATCATCAGTGCATCAGGACCCACCTGGAGAAATCCAATACTCGTGACTGACAGCAGGTCATGCAGCACTTCTTACATGTACATTTATGTTGTCACAAAGAAACATTTGATTATGAGCATTATTACTAATATTGTTAGACTGCAAATCGACAGCTTGAGACAGGAGAAAAAAGAGTGGGATCACTATAGCTGTGTCTCAATTCAGGGGCTGCATCCTTCGAAGGACGAACCAAGCGTTTGTTAAATGAGACGGTCTGGTCTACAGAGGATGTCACCAGATGAACCCGCCCTTACCCTTGCGTCACGAGGTGCCACTCCCGTCGCCTAGCAACCTTGACAGCTGCACTACCGGCACACAGCTAGCACAGAAACATTTGTAAAATGGAAATTGTGTTATTTTATTTATTGTACCATATTTTGGAGGATATGGAGATACTTTACAGCCGGCGTCAGCGTGTGATGTATCTCAGGCTGAGAGAGGACCGTGGCCAGGTAATACAAATACAATACAACAATACAAATATTGTACTTTTTATTCCACTACATTTAGATAACGGTAGTTACTACTACTACTTTTGTAATTTTCATTAACTAAGGTTTTCAATGCAGGACTTTTACTTGTAACAGAGTACTTTTACACTGTAGTATTGCTACTTTTTCTCAAGTAAAAGATCTGAGTACTTCTTCCAACACAAAAGCTGTGTACTTTTAGCCAACATTAATGTTAACATTAACTAGTTAATTTTGACAACATCATTTCAGATTTAAAGTATATATACACTTAATATCTATCTATTGCTACAGTTTTTCTTCTCCTTTCCCTAAACCAGCTCAGAACCCTGTACTGCAGGATAAACCTGAGTGTTCCTGTGCTGGACAGGTTTTTTTAACCAGCAGGACACACGACCTTATTTTCGGCTGAGCAGGGAGGCCCTGGCAGTGCTGCTGGACCTTCTCAACCAGGAACGGAGACATGGATGGGGTGCCACAATTGAGACCCTGGTATTTCTCTTCTGGCTGGCAAGTGGGTCATCATACAGGGTGGTCTCCAGAGTGTTTGGAATGCCTTGTTCCACTGTCTACTGCATCGTCCACAGAGTTGCCGAGGAGGTCATCCACCAACCGAAGACCCTGGAAGAGCTGGAGGCTGAGGTTTGCAGGGCTGGCAAGACACAGGGCCTTCTTAAAAGCTGCTGGAGCAATCAACAGCTGCCATGTCCGCATCAAGCCACCGAGCGGCCCTGATGGTCAGTGCTACAGGAACAGGAAACTGTTTCCATCCATCATCCTGCAGGCTGTTTGTGACCATCAGGGCCGCTTTATTGACACCTACGTGGCCTTTGTCAGTGCATGATTCAAGAGTGCTCCGCCACAGCCCACTGTACAGGGGTTCACTCTACCCTCCTCCAGGGTACTTTATCCTCGCAGACGGAGGGTACCCGTGCCTCCAACACCCACTCCCCCTCATCACTCCCTACAAGAGGCCAATACAAGGTGTGGGAGCCCAGCGGTTCAACAGCCATCATTCCAAGGCACGCTCCATTATAGAGCGTGCTTTTGGGATGATGAAGACCAGGTTCCAGGCGATCTTCCTGCAAGCACTGGAGGTGCACCACACCTTCGTACCTCATGCAAGTAATCACTTGAGGATTTTTTTAGAATACTGAGGAAGAGTAAATCAAACAGGATGAATTATTTTTGCAGGAGGTATACATTTTTTTTACCATTTCAGGTCACAACAGCCTTTGCCATCCTCCATAACATCTGCCTTGGGGCTGGTGACATCGTGGCCCTGGAGGATGAGCCTGATGATGAGACAGTAAGTGGTGCTCCCTGGCGTGACCAGTTGTCTGCAGAGGTGTCTGCCCTGGAGGAGGTCCCCTCTGACCACGACTATTTTTAAGAGGCAAGTAAAATAATTGTAAAGCTATGATTCCTATTTATTTAAAATGTTTTGTAGAAGAATTTTGTCTGTCTTTTGTCAAAATAAGGTTGTGAAGTAGTCTTTTGTGTCTTTTATCCTTGCCCCTTTCTGAAAACATCTTAGTGACATAGCAGCCGTCGATTGACTCAACCCTGCAAACCCAGTGAATGGACGATGTGATGAACAGTGGAGAGATGCATCCCCAAACACACTGTGGAGACCAACCCAGATGATGTCCCACTGACAGAAGACACAAGGGTCTTTACTGTGGCAGCCCATCCAGGTCCAGCAGCACCTCCAGGGACTCCCTACTCAGCTAAAAAAAAAAACCAACATCAATACATTTTCTAAGGCCTGCAACACCTTATATATTCCACTTTGTTGTAAATAGTTAAATATGTATGTATATAGAAGACCACTGTAAATAAAATAAAGTATTCAACAATTACTTTATTTTAATTCATTCATTTATTATTTATTTTTCAACAAATCTCTCAAGTAGAGAGAACAGCCTATCCATCCTCTCTCTGTTTTCCTGTGCTCTCCTCTCCTCTGCCTCTCTCTGCAACCTCATGTCTTCTTTCATGAGCTCAAGAAGCTCATCCCCTCTCTCTCTCTCGCTTTCTCTGCCCTGGCTGGCTATCCTCCTCCTCCTCCTCCTCCTCCTCCTCCTCTTCCTCCTGGTCACCCACTGCTGTACTTGGCCCTGGTGTGTCCTCAGGGATGGAGGCAATTAGGACAGGGGGAGTGGTGAAATGCCTCTATCCCAACCCCTCATCCATGAGGACAAACCATGGCCAAGTTGCAGCAGTGGGTTTCCCACTCACTCCCTCTCCTAACCCTGGACACTTGCAATCCTAAGGCAGAGGAAATCCACCATGGCA
Source organism: Maccullochella peelii (assembly GCA_002120245.1). Lineage (NCBI taxonomy): Eukaryota > Metazoa > Chordata > Actinopteri > Centrarchiformes > Percichthyidae > Maccullochella > Maccullochella peelii. Next base: position 18,441 of record LKNJ01005474.1, read on the forward strand.
GTTAACAACAACAGCAGCAACACACATTTCAGCAAAAGTGTGTTTATTAACTTGCATGATTAAAACAAATATAATTTCAAAATCACATGTACATACTTTGCATTTCTTTTTTAAATTGTCCCTTTTTTTTTTTTTTGCTTGAAGGGGGGTGACCTTCCCCTGCAAGCCCATTTTTTCCAGAATTGTCCTGATCACAGAGAGAAAACAAGAGAAAATGAAGACACTTATCAATCATGTTATCATGCAGCAGGACAGACACAAAATCCCTGAGAAATCATTTACTTGGAAGCCCTATTTTGGGTTAAAAAAAAATAAGAAAAAGGTTAAAGTCACAGCTTGCATCCATAAAAAAAAGGACTTTGTATAGGATGAGGGCTAATTTAACTGTAACCTTAAGTACAAGATAGTCAAATGGAGAAGTTACAAATGGACTATTGTTGCCTTACCTCCAAGCTACATTAGCGGAGTTCTTTGCCCCTGTAAAGAGCTTTTCATTCTCTGCCCTGAGCCGAATGAATTGAGCAGTATGCTCCTTGCTCCCTAAAACAAAACGAAATGTTAGAAGTTTTGCTTCACACCACCAAACAACAGCTGCTTGAGTAGCAAAATAACCAAGTTCAGGTTAGCTGTGTAATCAATCCCAACGTCTGTACTGGACTTTCAAAGTGATATTTAACCGTCTGAAAACCAAGAAGGGTACGGTAAGATATAAGTCAACCTTTGAACCTCTTAATGCGGGAAACCGAGCTGCAGTAATGTTAAGTGCGGCGGCTCCGAGTAGCTAGCAATGTCAGGTTGCGGTTTTAACCCCCCTTAGGTTTTAACATTTGTATCATCAGCTATTCGAGTGAGTTGAAACACTTACATTAAAATGTGTACTCCTCCTCGGTCGCTGCTGACTGTAAGTTTGGGGACACCATTTTTCCTGCGCGCAATGAATCTTGGGATAGGTTGGACCGCGAAGGATCCAGCCGTTGGATCCTTCAAATCAGGGAAAAGAAGGCTGCATTTCTCGGCCGCATTTGAAGGAGCCTTCGAAATGGGACAGCCTTGTCGCGCCGCAGGTGACGCATTCGGTCTTCAAATGCAGCCTTCGAAGGATACAGCCCCTGAATTGAGACACAGCTTGCGTCACACACTTTAATGAATGACTGCCAAAGTACACAGAGGTGGACACAAGCTCAACACACCGCCGTTTTAGCTGCTTTTGGCTGTCTGATGGATCAGGAAAAATCCCTGCACTCATGCGCTGACCTGTATATGTGTTACCATGGTTACCAAACAATTTGCATAAAAAAATTAGATCACTTTCTGACCAGTTCACAATCAGCAGATGGATTTGATAATTTAGCTTTTGAAATCACATTAAAATCACATATCTACTGTCACAAAGTACTGTGGTTTGTCCGTTTGATTTCAAACCACAAACAAACCACACCACAGTCCACTTGGAAGCCCCCATTATTAAGCGGTCCCGGTCCGATTGTTTGGGCCGCACCAGAGTTCTGATTGACAGCTTTTCCAATAAGCCCAAAGGAACTGCACTAGCCAGGCAAACCCACCAGGGTTAGGGTTAGGTAGCAGTTGCTAGGAGCAGTTATCTTAACCTTATTCATGACAATTGAAGAAATGTGCCAATTATTTCTGTAAGTCAACTTACACCCACCTGTACACTCTGTCGCCATTATTATAGTAATTTCTCTGTTGCTATTTTTAAAGCTAGGTATCCTGCTAGCTATACAAGAAGATTACGTTCCCATTTTAAATCTGGCTTTATACTAAACTCCACAAGATTTCAATTCAAGACCAGACCTACCTGAATTGCAGTAAAAATCTGAGATGTGCTGTGATTCAGGGGTCTGAAACCAAGCTAGCTAATTTTTCAAATTTGAAATCAAAAGAATATTTTATCATATTGTCTGTTAACTCATTTTTGCTGCTGTCAATTGGAATGTAAATTCAACACTTCTCCATGTTGCATGGCATGTTGGGTTACCAATGAACATTAAGGTGAATCTGTCATGACAACTGTTAAAGTCCCCCCACTTTTCCACACCAAGCTATTATTTGGATAAAATATTTTTTATTGGAGGATTTTGAGCACTGGTAGTGTTTGTTATATAAATCACTATGTATTGTAAGATTTTTGGGTGAGAGTTTGTTAACCTATAAATGCTATTTTTTTAGAACTACAGTACACCAGCAAATCTGATGCAAAATAAATAAAAGCTGCCATACTATTGTCTCCATTGTATACACCTAATTTAGAAAACAAAATCTATTAAGTGTATGGGTGTGCTGGGTGAAGCTGTGATTTATTTGCTAAACAAATTCAGTCCAGCAGGTCAGAATCTAATCCAGAAATAGCAATAAACAACAGGAAAAATGTTCTGTGGCTATATTTAAGCTACCATTTTTATGGGATGTCAACTTCCTCCACCAAAGAAACTGTCTTCCATTTACTCCCTCAGAACCCAATTATGTTCCAAACACAAAGAAATCTGAATCTGAATATGAGAAATCACCTCATAGTAAAAATGACAAAAGTCTTAAGACAAAAACATGAGTTAATTTGTTTTTCATGAATGGTTAACTCATATCAATTAATAAAGTGATGCTTGAAAACACACTGCATATACTGTATATGCATATATATTTTGTATTACTTTAACAAAATTATTGATAGAAAACAAGGGGTCAGTCCCGAGTGGTTTGTTGGCATCAGTCTCCTCAGTTGAATATTCTGTGTACATAATCAATAGGATGCATTATGAGCTGATTGTATCATTTGAAAATTAAACCAGAACAGTCAGAATCAATCAAAACACAATTTCGTTTCCGCTGACATTCAGATCCAGTGACCAGAGTACAAGCTATAAATCTTCCATGTGATATTTTAACGTGCAGAAGTGATATAACATCTCATGTTTACTTCAAACATACATGATGTACAAGATGATTAATAGATTCAAACATGCCTTGCGCTTCCTCCTTGCCTCACGGCCGGCCATGCTTGCTCAAAAAGGGGATGTGGCTCTACTGCAGTCCACTTTAGATGATGTGGAACACTGTGATTGGCTTATAGACATCCAGTTAAATACGTTTGGGAATTTGAGTGGAGTCAGGTGACAATAATCCTATGTTCATTGGAATGGTCGGGGATCTGAACGCCATTTTTTCCCCTTGAACTAAGAACAAATAATGATGCCTGTGGGGTGAGAGATTTCCAGTTGTTCTCAGCCTTTGTTTCACTGCTTTTTAGAAAATAAATGTGCTGCACACTTGTCAATTACAGTCCGACTGAGTCCTATAATGTTACAAGTTCAAATGGAGATTCTTTGCACAAATGTACAATACAGATGGGTGCATTCCAGCATTTCTGTTCCATTTTAGAAGCATACAATTATAAGGTATTATCTGTCGTTCATTTATTAATTAAAAGTGAACTCCATCTTTCTAGTACTGGACTGAATTTTAAAAAATTTACTTTTGAAATTAAATATTCACACAGAAAGTACATAATAGTTTCACCAGCTGGTATCACAGATCTTGGATGCTCAGTATCTCAGAACTCTCTACTCATAATTTAGCAACTAAGATTCTCGGCAGCAGAAACCAATCTGGCAACCTCGGCAGATTACATCTGAGTCATTATTAATAATGAGCTGCATGGCCAGGACACGCAGCTTTGCACATTTATGGATCTGCTTCTCTATGAGCACAAACACAGCCATGAGTATGCGCTTCTCGCTCTGTGCAATTTGTTCATCAGATGTCAATTAAGAACAGACTGATATCTGATAGGAAGAGGAACGAAAACCTCTTCTTTAACAAAAGCCTTCATCACAGCGATTCATTCTTCTTTCAACATGCTGTATGTATCACATTGAAGTTGAAGGCATTGCAGTGCATTTTCCTAAACAAGGTCCAGTCCTGTATAGAATTCTTACAGTAGAAGACAATCTTGTCATCTTGAAGATGCTCAAAAGTAAGTTTACATTCATGGCCACATTAACCTGCAAGGGGGCCTCAGGGCAAAAATTAGCTTAGGGCCCCTATTGACGCCGCTGTACATGGTCAAATCAGGTACTCACATGTTGCAGCACACACTGCTGTCTCACCCACGTGACTGACTGTTTACATCTCTCACAAGCCCATCGGAAATCTCGTCTTCTTGTATGATCCCGCCTCAATCGACTGACCTGGGTATTAGCACCCCCCTACTGTCCTTCTCTGTCCCCAACACCTTCACCAGTTCATTGCCCTTTTAAGACTATTATGACTATTGTAACAAACAGGGTTCCTCATCCACTTTCCACCAGTTAGCACGTCAACAAAAACAATCTTCAGTACATACACTGTATCACTCTCCCTCCTACAGCCATCACTCGGGCAAAATCTGCCCTATTTAATGCTAGGTCTCTGGCAAACAAAACATTTATCCTAAATGGTTTGATCACAAGAAAAAGATAAAACTTAATGTTCATTTTGTACACATGAAAGAGCTTTTGATTCTGCTCAATCAGAAAATGAAGGATGCAAGAACAGCTTACTTCTCTGAATTAATTACTACTAATAAACACAATCCCCGAGCTCTGTTCAGTACAATC
>LKNJ01005475.1:0-24401 GCA_002120245.1 Maccullochella peelii
AGGGAACAAGGACATATATGGACAGAGTGGAGCTGGCTGTGTTTGAGAGCAGGAAGAAGAGGGAGGGCTTATCAAGCACTGATTCAGAGAGGCAAGTCAAGGCAAGGCAGCTTTATTTTTTTAGCACATTTCAAACACAGAGGCAATTGAAAGTGCTTTACATAGGCAAAGAAAAACATGAGAAGGACATTCAAAACAATAAGAATAATATCAATTAAGAAAAAATTAAATGAAAATTAAAAATAAGATATACATAAAATCAAATAAAATTAAATAAAATACAGTTACAGTACAGTAGAAAGATGTAAGTTGACAATGCAACAAAGGAAATAAAAGTACATTAATGAAACCAGTCATGCAAATGCACAGGAGAACAGCAGAGTTTTTAATTTTGTCTTGAATGTTGCTAAAGTTGGGGCGCATTTGGGATCTTCAGGAAGTTGGTTCCATCTGTGTGCAGCATAGCAGCTAAAAGCTGCTTCACCCTGTTTGGTTCTGACTCAAGGAACACCCAGCTGACTGCTTCCTAAAGATCTAAGAGCCCTACTGGGTTTATATTCTTCATGGAGATTAGAGATGTATTTTGGCCCAAGATTATTGAGCGATTTATAAACTAGCTGCAGCACTTTAAAATCTATTCTATAAGTAACAGGAAGCCAGTGTAAGGATCTAAGGACAGGAATAATGTGCTCCGTTCTCTTGGTTCTAGTTAGAACTCTGGCAGCAGCGTTCTGAATGAGCTGAACCTGTCTGACGGTCTTTTTGGGAAGACCAGACAAGAGGCCGTTACAATAGTCCACTCTGCTGGAAATGAAGGCATGCATGAGTTTCTCTAAGTCTTGTCTGGACATGAGACCTCTAAGCCTTGCTATTTGTTTGAGATGATAAAATGCTGATTTAGTTGTTGCCTTGATGTGGCTGCCGAAGCTCAGGTCTGGGTCTATTAAAACACCAAGATTTCTAACTTTGGTTTTTGTCTTTATAGCTCAATCAAGCTGAGCAATAACTTTCATTCTTTCCTCCTTGTTACCAAATACAATGATTTCTGTCTTGCCTTTATGTCTAGGGGGCCATAGTCACTTGGTGAAAGAGCTAAGTAAATCTGAGTGTCGTCTGCGTAGCTGTGATAAGCAATGTTATTGTCATGTATGAGTTGACCTAGAGGGAGCATACAGGTTGAATAATAGCGGCCCAAGAATCGAACCCTGAGGGACTCCACATGTCATGGTGATCCACTCAGATTTGTGATCACCGATGACAACAACATAGCCTCTGTCTTCGAGGTATGATCTGAACCAACTGAGGACTGTACCAGATAAGCCCACCCACTTTTCCAGTGTGTTTAGAAGTATTCCGTGGTCCATGGTATCAAAGGCAGCACTCAAATCAAGCAGCACTAAAACTGATGTTTTACCTGAGTCAGTATTCAGACGAATGTCATTTAACACCTTATCAGTGCGGTTTCAGTGCTGTGATGTTGCCTGAAGCCAGATTGAAAATTGGCCATAAGCCCATTTACATTTAAAAAGTTATTGAGTTGAATAAAAACAGCTTTCTCAGTAATTTGTCCAATAAAAGGAAGATTAGAGATCGGTCTGTAATTATTCAAAATTGAAGTATCCAGGTTGCCTTTCTTTAGAAGGGGCTTAACAACTGCAGTTTTCAGTGATTTTGGAAAGATGCCTGATAGGAGTGAGTCATTCACAATTTTCAGCACTTCCATTTCCAAGCAACTGAAAACATTTTTGAAAAAGGTGGTTGGCAGTGTCATGATGTGGTCTTGTCGTCTCTTGTTTCCTGTGTTCCTGCCCTAGTGTTTTCCCCTTGTCTGGATTATCTGTTGATTTGCCCCACCTGTTCTTTGTTACTCACCTGTGTTCATTTCCCTCGTTAGTCTGTTTCTATTTATCCATGTCTGCTCCCTGTATGTCTTGTCGGTTCGTTGTTCAATGTTGCGTGCGTTGGTTCCGTGTGTTCTCTGCCAGTGTGCTGAGAAAATAAAGTTGAACTTCTGATGCCTGGTCTGCGTTTGGGTCCTCCAGGGTGTCAAAACAGCAGGTGGATGAATTAAGATGGTTTACTACATCCTCCAGAGTTTTAGTATTGATGGCGTTGAATGTTGACAATCTGGTCAAATTGTTTCTGTGCGGTTTCAGCAATGGTCTGGTTCCATTGTATGACATGGAGGACAGATACCTCAGGATGTTCTGAGTGATGAGTTAATCTGAGCAGCTTTACAGCAAATGAATTACCCTGCACCTGGGACACAAGCTCATTGGAATGTCACTTGTAAAGTTTGTTGTATCTCAGGCATTGCATCGAATAATCCTGTGGTGGAAATACAATCTTAGGTCATATGATTTGACTGTTGCGACACACACCCATCAGTGAAATCTGATAAACGCCCCATACACTGCAAGCTATAGACAGCACGTTCCTTTGACCTGTTGCCCAGGTCAGATTCAGACTTTATCAGGCAAGCCTGACGCAGATGCACTGATCACTGCTTTTTTTAAATTTTCACTTGAGTCCTCTCAGCTATGTGTTGGCTTAGATAATTCTTTAATTTTAAGCTGCAGCACTTGTTGGTGAAAGGTCATGATGAAACTTTTAATTACAGTATGAATAAATTCATGGTTGTCTCATGGTGTCAGTAAAGTAACAATTTCTTCATCATCAGTGCTGCTATAGCTGCTTATCTCTCTGGTCTAACTTTCATTTTTTGGTCCTGATCATATCCCTAAAAGTACACAATAACAGCAACTGATGCTTTTTGGTTTACATCAGTAAAAAATTGCAAACATTGTTACTCACACCAAATTAATTATTCATAATAACCCAATTAATAGCATGTTGCTGAATTTAACCTTCACATTAAAACAAAAAAAGCTAACCGTTTGATCTGCCACTTTACCCTGATGGGTGTGTTCCACAGCAGAGATGGATTATGAGATGGTTTTTAAATTCTCGTGTCAATCACTTCAGGAAGTTTTACTCTGATCGCATGTTAGTTAAACGTCCTATGCAAAAGGTGTGTCAGTGTTTTGTGGTGGTGTGGCGTGGGGTGGGGTGGGGGCCGGGCACTGAGTTCACAGTCATGTTTGGAGATACATATTTCCTAAATTATCTATTATGTTTTTGTCTACTCCCTTTGCTTCGCTGGAAAGGACAGAAATACATTTAACTGTTCAAAAGAAAATAGAAAGAAATGAACAAGAACCAGCTTGTAATGGTTATAAAAACATCTTGGTTTCCAAGTAATTTCTTACTTAATTTCTTACTTACTCATGTTTCTTAACATTTCACTGCACACTTTTGTGCAGCTTGAGCTGAGTAAAGAGTAAAAACTTAATGGAGAGGAACTTAAATACAACTGACAACATGACAATGATGATAATGATGGTGGTACAGGTAGCTGCAGAGAGAGCGTGGCTGTTATGAAACCATGCATTGACTTTGTGAAGTCACTCATTATTGTGGTCTGCTGTGCTCTGGATGAATCTCATTAATAGTTGGTGTTCATGCAGCTGCAGGATATCTGACGACAGGAAAGCTGTGCACACACTGTAGTTACAAATAAGTATGCAAACTGCAAAAAAACATACAATATTAATGCTATTACTGCTGCTGTTACACTTGCGGAGAGGGTCTAGGTGAACATAAAGAATAATCAGTCTCCCTCTATGTAGCCATGCACCTGTTGACCTACATTTAAGAGTCAGAAAAAGTGACAGTAAAGTTGCACATTTGCAAAATATTTCTTACTTTAAAGCGTGTCTATGGCCCTGTTTACACCTGGCATTAGCATGAGTCTTGGGTGATCCGATCACAAATCCGATCACCGCTCTAACTACGTCAGTTCATTAGAATGCGTCTCCACATGCGTCTCAAATGAACACTTGTGATCGGATCTCCCTTCCCTGCTTTATATGCAAATCAACACATACATCATTTCCATTTACAAAGACCAAATGCTTTGTTGTTTTTAACCGGTGGGAGGCAGCAATGCACTTCCCGTGCGTAGTCTGCCGGAAATTAAAAGAAGAAGAAGAAGAGGTTTGCAAAGACCTTGGCGCACAGGCAAACTCAAAGCAATACAGACTGGGTCTATTCCTTGCCGTGTTCCAGGCAAACCAAATCGCCCAAGATGTTTGAGGCATTCATAATATATCTCTATTTCTTGTTGTTTTGCACTTTAATATCACTACGTTGGCGCGTGAATGAGTACGTACTTCCGCTTACGCAGAGAACGTCAGTTGAGTAGGCGGGCCCAGGACACACCTGAACTTAGAGCTGTCCACTTGAGATCGGATCACCCAAGATGCACGTTAATGCCAGGTGTAAACATGGCCTATGTCACTTTAGCTGAACAGTGGCCACTGTGACCACAAGCACAAGATAGTAAATGCTAAAACAAAAAGAGAGGAGTCAGATAACTAACTCAGTGATGTCAGTTGCACAGAAATATCTGTCTTGTGTTTGCTAACCACAGCTAACATTAGCCATAAGCCACTGGTCATACCAGACCAAGTAAGGCTGTAACCCCCAAACCCCTGAATGTAGTGAATTAAGTAAGGTTTTGTTTTATTTCTTATCCAACTTCACTCATTTGTAAGAGGAAGGTTGTGTAATTTCTTCTATCAAAAGTGACATGTCTGGATTTAGTTAGAAATGCCTGAGAAGATCCAGATAGGTGTGAGTCATTTAAACCTGCTGCAGCAAGGATAACTGATATTTAAGAAAAAAATTATTTTTATTTTCATGCCTGGCTGGTTATCAGTTCAATCTCTCTTCCACAGAAGACACTACTACACACCTATTAGGTTTTTGTAAAAAATCATCATGCATACCACATATTGTTGCATACACATTGGCATAGGACCAGGTACTGTCTCCTTCTCTCAGAGTCCTATAAAATGCCCGGTTGTCTGAGGCGGGGACACTCCTCATAGAATCTCTGTGCTCATCACCTGCAAGTCACCTCCACCTCTCACCATGTCTGTCTCTCTCACCCGCCAGAGCAGCAGCTACAGCTCCCGCAGCATCTCCAGCGCCAGCGCCAACGCCATCACCCTAAGCGGAGGGATGCAGTTGGTCAGAGCCAGCCAGACCCGCACCTCCACTGACCCCTTCCAGACCTGCGCGCCCAGTATGTACGGGGGGGCGGGGGGTTACGGGACCCGCATCTCCCAGTCCCACTCAGTCTTCTCCTCCGGGTCACTGACCCCGCACGTCGAGACTGCAGTGATCAACACCGGGAAGGTGACCATGCAGAACCTCAACGACCGCCTGGCCTCCTACCTGGTGAAGGTAAGCAATGATGATGATGATGATGATGATTATTGTAGGGCTAGAACACATAGACCTACTGCTGCCAGTGCTGCACAATCCTCTGAATCTTTGTTAGACCTACTGTAATTATGAAAACAATGTTGTTTTTTTAACTAAGTGCAAAGACATTTTAATGGACTCAGTTTGCTCCCCATAATACTGCCGCCTACACCCGATGAATGCACAATGCATTATATGGTCTCTCCTAACACACGCTAACACACACACACATTCATACCTTACTTGCATGCATGGACGCACACATGCACACCCACAAATGGTAAACTTTAATGGATAGATTCACAATTTTTTCCAAGTCTGTCTTAAAACAACAGTCAGGTGCCTCTATGAACAGTGAAACAGGTTCTGCTTTGCGTCAGAACTTTTGAATATATTTTTACACAGAACGAGGACTGGACAAGGCCAGTGTGAATGATTACATATGGGCACCTGACGATTGTTTTACTTGAAAAATTGTGAACCTATCCTTTAATTCTGTACCTGGAAGAAAAAAATAATAACCAGAGTATACAAAACATGGAAGTGATATATAACAGTAGAATATTATATTTTAAAGTAGCATTTTGAACCAAATATGAATATATATGACCTTGTTGTAGTATTTCACATTTATGTCAGTTTATATATTTTAGAAGCAAATATTGTCTTTTCTTGATTTGAGAGTTACTTGTTACTTTGCAGATTATGATATTAAAAAGCTATGAGTATAAATCATTGTAAAATAAACTACCCAACAATACATACTTTTACTTAAATAAGCTCCATTTTGACCAGCTACGACATTAAAATGCTTCGTACACATCAATGGATCAGTGATATTAATACAATAGGCCTAATATTATATATAATAATACACTACTGACAGGAAGCTTTCTACTGCAAAAAAAAAATTGCACTTTTACTTTGATACTTTGAGCACAGTTTGTTGATCATACTTACATAACTTTAACATACAGTAAGTAAAGAATTAAGTAAAGGATTTGAATACTTCTTCCATCACTGACAAAGAATCAGGTCAGACAGGATGCAGGTCAATGGACAACAAATGAATATGTAACTAACCAAACAGGCAGCTATAGAGATAACCTACTTATCATTACCTAAGTGACAGTATGACCCATTGTCTCCTTAACATAAAGCTACAGTAACCTTAACAGTTAACATGTACTTACTCAAAGTGCTAAGATGGGTTTGTTTTAGGATCGGTATAAAAAGAAATAAAAGAAAAGAAATTTGATTTGTGCCACCCAGGAGTTATGAGCCAGAAAGTGCTTTATAAATGGCCACATCTGCCATCTGTCATTTGTCACCTGTCACTGTTTGACGTCACCCTCTGGTTGTGCGTGCAGGTGCGCTCCCTGGAGGCAGCCAACAGGAAGCTGGAGCTGCAGATCAGAGAGGACTCTGAGAAGAGAGCTGCTACTGTTCCCAAAGACTTCACCGGCTACTTCGCCACCATCACTGAACTCCGAGCTCAGGTACCGCCCACACTTTACACATTCATTTATGACTCATTCAAAAATGATATCACTAACAAAACTGTCCTACAACACAAGAAACAACATAGATATAACAGTAGATGTTATTTTTTACCCCACCCATTTAGATCTTGAGGAGGTGTTCAGAGAATGAAAGTATCATCCTGCAGGTTGACAATGCTCAACTGGCTGCAGAGGACTTTAAAATAAAGTAGGTTTAGCTTCTTCTGTTGCTAGGCTACATGCTAAATCCACATGCACTCTCAACAACATGTGAAGAAAGTTTTGTAATTGTAATCTGTAATTTTGTAAAAAGGTTAAATAATAATAATAATAATAATGGTTGGAATAATGTATACTTCCACTGGAACATCACAAAGACTGAAGATGTAGCTGAATGGTCACATTGTTTCATTCACTCATTTAATTTAATTACAACTACACCTGGCTTCCTTCTGTAGGTATGAGACGGAGCTGAACATGCATATGGCGGTGGAGGCCGATGTGTCTCGTCTCCGAAGGGTCCGGGACAGCCTGACTCTTTCCCTCAGTGACCTGGAGGGGCAGATAGAAGGTCTCAGAGAGGACCTGGTGTACATAAAGAGCAACCACGAGGAGGTGAGAACCATCCGGCTCCAGAGAAATATCTCTGTTGTCACGTTTAAAACAAAATTTGTAACAAAAAGGGCTTAAAGATACTGAATGATTCAAAAGCAAAATTACTCATTGTCTGTTCTGTTTTTAAGTACAATGGCGCCATCTGTTGGTGGTGGCAGCCATGACTCACACACCTGTAGAAGGGCAGGAGATAAAAATGTGTTCCTTTTTTCATGTTGCAGGAGATGCAACAGTTTAGGATCCAGCAGACTGGCACAGTTAACGTAGAGGTGGACAGTGCAGAGTCTGTCGATCTGACAAAGATCCTGGAGGAAATGAGGAAGCAGTATGAAGCTGTGGTGCAGAAGAACAAGCTGGATCTCGAGAAATGGTTCCAATCTAAGGTGAGACGGGAGAGCAATGTGCCTGAACATTTAAAAACAACTCAGAATAAAAATGAAAACATGTACAGATGGTGATGTCAAGGGATTTATTGCATAAATCTGTGTGTGTGTTTGTGTGTGTAAAAAGGTGGATGTTCTACAGACACAAATCATGACATGTACAAAAGAAGTGAAGACGTTTTACACGCAGCTGTCAGAGCTGAAGAGGACCTGCCAGAGTCTGGAGATAACTCGGCAAAGCATCATCACCGAGGTAGGTAACATAATGACAGAATGCAGAAGCACACTTTCACTGATCATACTTTTAGATTAAAGGGTAGGTTCACATTTTTTCAAGCCTTTCTTAAAACAACACTCACATGCCCATATGTACCTTAGAACAGTTTTTCCAGTAGATGTTAAGTAATCTACCGGGAAGGCCGTCATGTCTACTTTTGCTGGAACCCCCTGCGTTGGCGGGGCTGTGCCGAGGGACTGGTTCCATTCAAATGAATGAGAGGGCTCAAGTCACACTCACAGCTTTCCTAACATCATTCCTGTCTGGCCTGCAGATTCAGTGCCTGCAGCAGAATATGCAAGAAGTGCAGAGTCGACACAGCGTTGAGCTCAGCCAGCTGCAGCTGACCATCAACGCGCTGGAGATCGAGCTGCAGCAGCTGAAAGTCTCCCTGAAGCAGCAGCAAGCCGAGTACAACCTGCTGCTGGACGTCAAGATGAGGCTGGAAGTGGAGATCGCTGAGTACAGGAGGCTGCTGGACGGAGAGCTACACGAGGAGAGGCAATATGAACAAAAAAAGCGAGAGATTAAACATTTCATTTCTGTAACTCTTCAAAGTGAAAGTAGCAGGCTAAAGCTAAAGCAATAAAACATGTTTTAAAATAATGTTTCCTCTCTCCACAGGGCTGTGATCATCAGCGTGGTTTTGGAAGGTAAGAATCCCGTCATTTACTGAACCGACCTTCTGATCTTTTAACAATCTCATTGAATTAGGCTCCTTGCACTGTAGTCACATGATGCATCACGTTTGTTCTCCACCTCTGTAGAGTATAAACCCCACATCGAGATGAGAGGGAAGGCCATTGTGGAGAAGATTATTGATGGAAAGGTGGTGTCCTCCAGTGTTGACACCCATGTGGAGGAGGTTCAGTAACACCTCTGCACACCTCTGCTGCCACTAAACTTACATTTCTTACGTTGATTGTAGTCCCTAAATGTTATTAATTGACTCCTATAATACCTGCTTAACGAATAATTTAACAGAGCCAGCTGTTAACTTGTAATTTCAACCAGGTATATAATAGTTTCCAAACATTGCTTTTTAAGGGGGTTACCTAGGCCTTTCCTTTCTTTTCATTTGATTGCAATTATACAGAAGATGTGTATTCTTAATCACAAATGTGTATTACAAGTATTAGAAATTGTAAAAGGGTCAAGATTCAAGACAGTTTTTGGTCACACAAAGTGTCTCCTGTATTTTTCTTTTGCAGATACTCTGGCGAAAATCATAACAATACACTAAAATAAAGTAAAATCTGACATGAATGTTCCATGTAGTATTTAGGGTGTAATTTTACTCATGACCACCAGGTGTCACTTTGTCCTTCTCTCTAAAAGGAAAGTCCTGGCACAACTTTAGTGGATTGCATAACCTTACTTTGCTTAAGTGGAAACAGATTGTTGCTGCACAAGATACATTTAGTAACACGATTATTTTAACTTAGACGCAGGACAATAAACAATGGTCTGCAAGTAGCTCAAAATCAAGGCACAATACTGATGCCATGTTGTACACTGTAGAAAAAAGAATCATGTGTGATACTGAATATGATTTTCACAGAAACATGCAGAGAAGAAAAGCTTTTTTTATACTCTTAACAGTTCAGTCAGATTTGAGTCACTAAAGGCTTCTTCATTTGGGTGGAGTTGAATCAAGTGGAGACTTGAGATGTCCGATCATCTAAACATCATGCATGAGTTAATCTGTTGGCCAAATGACTCACCATTAAGACTCCCTCCCTTTCTCTGCTTTTGTGCTGCACTCTATTAACACATTGTTTCTATTTATCATCTGTGTTATTAAGTGTAATTAGTGGTCCTGAAACATGATTTACCTTGCCTCAGCAGCTTTGTGCAGCAGAACTGTATCAAGTTTAGACAAAAAGGACCTGATTAAGTTGCCTCACTGCCTAAACCTTACAATTTTAATTATTCTGCATGACTAGAGAAGACAAAATCAATAAAAAAAAAACACTGTGCACCATTGTTGGATCCTTGCAACTCGCACCTAACCTACATACAGAAAGTCCCATTTTAAATTGAAATCCTAACATTAAATTCACCCACCTGTTGTCAAACTTCATGCCTAATTGTAAAAAGTTGTCTTTGAGGGTGGACAAATTCCCTGCACATGTGCGTTTTGCTTTTGCACCCTCGACTAGTAGGTCGTGTCACTTTATGGTTGTGTGCATCACGTGAGGTTTTCCCTCAGCTGACTGCAATTATCTCTGTTATTACCAAAACAAATATTTAAATGCTTAATTGTGTGCACACGGATTCAGTTAAGTTGACTCACAGCACCTATAAGATAGTGAGGCTGCTGATTTAATATATTGGTTACTTTTATATCTTGTTAATGACAGAAAAAGTGAATCTTGAGTTCTCTGTTGTGAATTTCCAGACCTCTCAGTGCACCTGAACATCAGAGGTGTTACATTAATCATTGCTGACTGTACAGGGTGTGGCCAGTACCTGCCTGGCATACCAAGATGCAAAGGAAACTAGTCTGGGCCTGAAATAGAATAAACAAAACACAACTGATGCTGCAGTGAGTCAATGCAGCCCTCACATCCTCTCCTACACGAGTTACAAAGTGAGGTATTGTTCCATGTTGGCTGATACATGAGATTTACACACCCAGGTAAAAGCACTCCGGGCAATATCTCATGTTGCGACGCATTTTAAACATAGTGTTCCTGTTTTCACCACAAGCTGTTGGTACCTGTGTCAATGATGCACTTCATACTCAGACTTGAATGGGTCTTTTGCATTCCAAGAACTCATTCCCATTTGCATGAAAAGTGGATGGGGTGTGTGACACAGTAAATGTGTCAAAAAGACTTATTGATATGTTTTTTAGCAAAAGCCGCGCAACTGCGAGAATAGCTCCCACATGCCATGTGCATTGCATTACAGCTTATCCACTAAATGCAGGACATAAATCCATTAGCCTGCAGTGAGGTTTGAAAATATTTAAATTGTATTGTCTGAAAATTCCTTTTAGTCAACGGAGAATACACCAGTTTGCAGTATCTCAATTAAAATCTTGCTCTTTCATACTTTGCTTCACACATGAGAACCACAGTCACACCTTTCCCTACCACCGCACATACCATCACCATTAATCACTCAGCTGACATAAACCACAACTTCTTTTTTGTAAGAGCAGAAGAGTGTGCAGTGTCTGTCTGTCGCAGATCATTGTATTACTGTAACATTAAATACCCTAATTCTGTTTTCAAATTAATTAAATCTATCTATGAAGTGTAGGTTGATAACACGAAGGAAGCACACTGACAAAAGAGATGCTACCTGTAACAGAACGTGGGACGCAGGTAACCGAGTTAAAACAATATATAAAGAAAATCTGAACATAAATGCAAATTTTTATTTGCAGGTTTGCAAATGCTCTTTTTCAGCAACAATGCCTGCTTCACACTCAGTACTGTACAGCCACAGTCTCATCTGAAGGCTACTGAGCAGCTCCTTAGAGCAGCAGGGAGTCAAGAGCCCTGCTCAAGGGCACTCAAGACTGGATCATTGCTGCCTGAAAGGGACTTATTGGTGATTTTTCTGCATGGTTTTTCGAAGGAATAAATGGACCAGACTTAGGTTTTTCGAAGGACCAGACTTAGGTTCAATCAGTGAAAAAGTTAGTTTTTCACAACAGCATGAACTTAATTTCAGAAAAATGTGAAATAAACAAGTTTGCAACACAGCCTTATCTCATATTAAGTCACATTCTCCAACCTGACCTTCGCTGACCTGCAGAACAGCGTGAGAGACCTCTCTGATAGTGAGTGATATTCAGGCTGACGCTATTGTTGCCTACTGCCTGAGGAAAAAGTTTTACATCATTTCTGTTGCACCAATTCCTATTCAAATGTCTTTTTTTGAATTTGATAAATGTTATTTAGTTTCTATTTTGTCTTTGTGCAATGTGTGTCAATATGAGTTCAGTATTATATTTCACGAAACGTGAGCTATTCTCACAACTTCTGTCGAGAAAACAGGTGAGATTACCGAGTCTTACTGATCGCAGTGAAGCATGTTTTTCAGTGTTGCAGTGTCTGAAATCTCTCAAACATTAACATGTCATTGACAATTGCTCTTTTCATTCTGACACTTTAACTTTACATACACTAACTCAACCAGAACATATTGTAATAATATGCTCTGTTTAAACCTCTCCGCCAGTGCCACACCCTTATGTGGTTCTATCACAGGGATGTGCACAGTCATGTTGCGCTGTATCATGTCATTGCACATTTACACCATCACTAGGTTCTGCTGGTACTGCAAAATATACATATTTAGGAAGAGAGGTTGGAAGCTAAATTTGCAGGGTTTTTATTTGTTTGCCACTCTTCTGTGCTGTAGAATACTTGCAGGCAAACTTGCGAGTTACTCTAAAAAGAAAGAGTGCAAGCATCTCACAATGGAGCAGTGAAACGCTTAATGAAGTGCAACTAAACTCTACAGAGCTATACATTACAGTGTGTACACACAAGAAGTTGGTGTGTTGGTGTGAAAATGCTATCTCCAGAGAGACAAAAATATCTTCACTCATATATTACTGGGGTTTCAAACTAATCAGTATCTTGGATATTATTTATAGCCGTTTAGCACATGCATGAGATGAGTTTGCAACTTCAAAATGAAAAGCAGCAGTGAGAAGAAACATCTGGTTTGTATTAATCCAAGCTGTGTATGTGCACAGTCTGTAATAGTCATTAGACTTGTTAGTTAGAGGTAAAACAACTCTTTTTTAGATTTAACCACACGCAAAATGTCTAAAATAATACAAGCATTATTCTTACAATAGGAAAATGAATCCAAAACTGAAAGGGAAAGTTTAATTAAATTAACCTTTCCACAATCTTCATACAAGACAGTTGCAGTGCAAAATCCTCTGGGGCATTGCAAAAGAAAGAAAGAAAAACTGGGGAGAAATGGAAAGAAGCAAACAAGCAAGAGCCTGTTCTTGCTTGAGCATGATGCACATGCCAAAGTACAACGCCAAGAAAAGTAAAGAACTTGCAGGCACATCTGGGGTGAGCTTTCCAGCAGTGCTGTGCCCAGTCTTGATTAAGGCCAGGTATCGACTGACATCATGAGCATCTATAAAAACCGCTTCTAACTGGCAACCCTGCATGCTATTGTTGAACCAAACAAAAGAGAATGTATTAAATCTAAAGTTTAAAGTGTGAAACTATGAATAACAAAAGAACCAATACTTAAAAGATGATTTCCATGCAAGATAACACAAAGAGAAAAGACCAAGAGGTGTGTGAGAAGAAGCATGCTGGCTGAGAGTCAAGTGAAAAAAATCACACTGATCCATTGAATAGTACATAGAGTGCTTGTTACCATGACAGATTTGGCAAGGACAGTATGGCTTTCTTGCTCAAGAATTATGGCACAAATTCAATAAAGACACATCTTGTGTCAGAAAACTGACAAAGTTGAAAACCTGCCAGATTGGACTAGATAATTAACCTGAGGCAGTACCGCAGTACAGTAACGGGCGTGGCTGTTTTAAAATGTACCGTGTACTTTGTAGAAATAAAAGATGGACACCCTGACTTCATGCACATTAATATGAAGCATGGGAATAAAGGATGAATGGAATAATGAAGCCATTATGTTTTATATCAGGTTTGCAGGTAATTGTGAGGTTTGAATGCATTCAGTTCATTTCATAACAAAGTAGGATTACGTTTAATCCTACTTTCTCCTTCTGATCATTACACAAAATGAACCTGAAGAGTGTGGGTGTGATGGGTGGGGCAGAGCAACCATTTTAGGTAATGCTCCTCCCTTCAGTGCTGCACACCCCACCCACACCAGAGGCAGCAGCAACAGCA
Organism: Maccullochella peelii; assembly: GCA_002120245.1. Taxonomy (NCBI): domain Eukaryota; kingdom Metazoa; phylum Chordata; class Actinopteri; order Centrarchiformes; family Percichthyidae; genus Maccullochella; species Maccullochella peelii. The sequence goes on from LKNJ01005475.1 coordinate 13,976, forward strand.
GCCTTGTGCAGGATAAAAAGGGGACAGAGGCAAAGCTGTGCATCTGTCCATCTCGTTCTCTCCAAGGCAGGCAGACCTCCTGAGCAGTCTTCAAAATGTCAATGAGATCCAGCAGTAGTTATTCTTATGCAAGTGGTGGAGGTGGAGGCTTTGGTGGAGGCTTTGGTGGAAGCCAAGCTGGAGGCTTTGGTGGAAGCCAAGCTGGAGGCTTTGGTGGAAGCCAAGCTGGAGGCTTTGGTGGAGGCATGGTGCGAAAGACATATGCTTCAAGTGTGCATGGAGGGGCAGGTGGCAGAGGAGCAAGAATCTCCATGTCCTCCGGCGGTGGAGGCAGTTTCAGCAGTTTCAGCAGTTACGGAGGTGGAGGTGGTGGCGGTGGCGGTGGCGGTTTTGGTTTTGGCATGGGAAGCGGTGCAGGCTTTGGTGGAGGTGATGGCATCGAAGTTGGGGCCAACGAGAAGGCCACCATGCAGAACCTGAACGACCGCCTGGCCTCCTACCTGGATAAGGTGCGCAGCCTTGAGAAGGCCAACGCTGAGCTGGAGGTCAAGATCCGCAATTTCTTGGAGAGTAAGACCTCCCCCACTGCTCGTGACTACTCAGCGTACGAGGCCACCATTGCTGACCTGCAGGGAAAGGTATGTCACATGACTTCTGATTCTTGAATGAGATACCAAAGCATGTCACACTGTAATGTATAATACAATGCAACTATTAAATGAATATGTTTAAAATGATGCTTTTAAATTACCCCAAGTAGCAATGCATATGCATGATGCTGTAGATACCATTACTGTCCTCGTGTTACATGCAATGCTTTTGTGAAGTGTTGTTGACAGCATACTTTGGTGAAAGCATTGTACTAATTATGTAAAATGAAACATTGCTTCATCACACAGATCCAGAATGCCACCTCTATCAATGGAGGCATCTATCTGTCCATTGACAATGCAAAACTGGCATCAGACGACTTCAGAACCAAGTAAGTATCAGAATGAAAGGCAGAAAGTCCAAAAAATAGTGAAATGGAACAACTGTGAAATTACTCTGAAGCAATACATGGAATACATTGATGTTGAAGTGCAAATGTCTGATCTCTTGCTGCCTCACAGGTATGAGAATGAGCTAGCTATGCGTCAATCAGTGGAGGCAGATATCGCCGGTCTAAAGAGACTGTTGGATGAGCTGACACTGGCCAGGTCAGACCTGGAGATGCAGATAGAAGGCCTCAGGGAGGAGCTGATCTTCCTCAAAAAGAACCACGAGGAGGTGGGTTGCAAACGCTTAACAGTCATCTGAGTGGATTTGCATTGCAGTTAATTTACTGTCTTGAACGTAGACTAAAATGTACTCGAACAGCTCAGCAAATATCCACCTCTTACCAAACTCCTCTTATTCAACAGGAATTGGCAGCCATGCGGAACCAGATGAGTGGACAGATCAACGTGGAGGTGGACGCAAAACCACAGGTAGACCTGTCCAGCATTATGGCTGAGATCCGCGAGCAGTACGAAAGTGTGGCCGCCAAGAACCAAAAAGAACTTCAAAACTGGTTCCAAGCAAAGGTAAGACTGGACCAAAACCCTGGTGATGATATTTATTGACTAAGTCATTTCTCATTGAATACTTAGACTGTTGTTTGAACGGATACGTTCAAACCATATTTACACTGATGTTCACCTTTGTCTACTGCAGTCAGAGGATCTGAACAAGGAGGTGGCAGTCAGCACAGAAAGTCTACAATCCAGCAAGTCAGAAATCTCCGAGATTCGTCGCACACTGCAGGGCCTGGAGATCGAGCTACAGTCACAACTTAGCATGGTAAATGATAATGATCTGGGGCAAATCTTTACTCTTTTTTGCCTTTACATCCTCTAACTATCCAATCCTCAGTGAGACACAATTTGATGCACCCACAGTATGTTTCAGCTCATTCATTTTTTCTCGCCCCCGTCCCTCTTCTCTTCACCCCCCCACCCCCCACCCCAGAAAGCGGCCCTGGAAGGCACATTAGCTGAAACAGAAAGACGGTATGCCATGAAGCTCCAAGGCCTCCAGATGCAGGTGACTAGCCTGGAGGAACAACTGATGCATCTGCGTAGTGACATGGAACGCCAGAGCCAGGAGTACAACATGCTGCTCGACATCAAGACACGGCTGGAGATGGAGATTGCAGAATACAAGAGGCTGATGGACGGAGAGGGCAGGTAATTTGTCTGCAAAGAACAATTCTGTCCTTTCATCATAAACTAATAACTAGCTCTGTAAACTGACACATTATATACTGATTTTCTAATGCAAGCACTGTAATTCTCCCCCTCCACAGTTTCAGCAGTTCACATGGCGGTTCACACGGCGGTTCACACGGCGGTTCACATGTCAGTTCAAAGACCACCACTTCCAAGGTGATAGTGGTCACAGAGGAACTGAAGGACGGCAAGCTGGTGTCCTCCTCCAAGACCACTGCATAATCTGTCTCACGCAGCAAACGCAACACAAGGGGCAACAGCTGAAGGCCACAAGTACAACATCTGAACTTAATAGTACCTTTACATACACATGTGAATGCAATAAAAGGCTGCCAGTTTGCTGACTACCATTTTGTCCTTTTTGTTTGACTTACTTGACTTAATTCCAGATAATGTCATTATAGTGGCATTGTACTGGCAACATTATGTCCTGATAGAGAAATCGAGGCTGTGAATATACTGTAGGGTTGCTAACATGCATCCTGGAGCTAGTTGGGAATATCTGAGCAAGAGTAATAATGCTCCTCAACAATTTCCTCTGAGATAACAGTGAGTTCAGGACTTAAGCCTCAGAGACTACAGTGTTGAGCAATACAGTGCTGATGCAGAGCGTATGGTCACAAACATGCATGCTCAGCATTTTTCACCAATAAATAAAAAATTTTAAACCATTTGAAAACACATTTTAGCAATGCCACTATACCTACAATGTACCAATGTAGCGGTTTTCTCTAGCAGTCCACATGCACATTTGGATGTGAGCATGAATTTGACTCTCTGGGTGTTAGACTGGACTGGCAACTTGTCAAGGGAGTTTGTCTTACTTCCACCCAATGCGTGCTGGGAAAGACAGTCTCTCATTACACTGCATCAAACAATATTTGGCCACTAGGGGGCAGAGCATGTACGTATTTTTACAAAATGATACCAGATGGCACCCATTTATTCCAATGCGTTTGCCTTTCTGGGCTCTGGAAAAACAAATTTTAAACATTAATGGTTTAAAAATTTATAATATAAAGAGTAATAATTGACTTGAGTCCTGTCAATAGTTTCACAGACGTCTCTTTTATAATGGTGGTCTACGGGGAAAATGAGGGAACATTTTTGAGCCACGGGGGATTTTTTAGTCACAGTACCTGCAGTTGACCACTGAGACAAATTGGCAGGATGGCTGACTTGCCACGCCTTATCAAGCTCTCTCAATACTGTACTTCCATGGGGTGGAGAAACTCTAAAATTTGCAGACAGACACATAGTCCTAATACAGTAGTTGTTATGGCCGACGTGTTGGCAATCAATGCCTTTGCATCCAGCAGAAACAGAGCAACATTATAATCCCATTGGAGCCATACTGTATAGCCACCTTTTTAATGCAAGTCCATTATTAATTGGCCTTTTAGCTTTGTTTTGGTCTTCACCAACTCTGAAGAAATGTTTGGGTCTTTAGATGCTAGATGTCCTTAACCAGCTAGTGGTTAATTTTGTACTTGTACTGTACTGTACTCTCACTTTTTTGTAACTCTATCTGCCGTTTGGTGCTGGGTAGGTAGTGTACAGTGGGTTTATTAGAGCTTGTTTGCTAAAAGTGCTAAAGATAGCACCTTAAAGGTGCAGAATTGGATAATAATTCTCTGTGGGCGACGCCTTTCTCACAACATGTATTTGATCCATGGTTAATATAAAAACATTGATTAATACAGCTTTAAGACTACATGCATGAATAAGTTATTGGCAACCATATCTGATTTGTATTGTACAAAAACATTCATTATTCATCAGTGAGGGACAATAATAGAAATGTGGAGAATTCTCTTCATAATGAAATTACAACACACAAGAAAGTTTAATTGAACTGCATAATCTTTATTGATTTTTGCTAATGTTCCAATATATCACTTTTTCACTTTTTCGTCCACACCAACGTGCTTGCTACTCTCGACCACCCTTCCATCCACAACTGTCTCCACCACTGTGATGACCTTTGTGACCACTGAGGAAAAGACAAGAAACAAATCACATGACTTTTCTTAAACCCGATTGAAACTTTAATGATGAGTGAAAAATGTCTTACCTTGTCTTGAACTGGTAATGGAGAGAAAAAGAAAGAAAACATTAGTCTGGAACAGTACATTGTCATTTAATGTTGATATAAAATATTTCTCTCTATATTCTCTAATCCCCCCGTCCAGTCAGTGTTTCTCTTCATCAGGTCTCACCTGTCATCCTCCCCATCCAGCAACCTCCTGTACTCTGCGATCTCCAGCTCCAGACGGGTCTTGAGATCCAGCAGCATGTCGTACTCCTGCTTGTTGCTGGCGATGTTGGCGTGGAGCTGGGACAGCTGAGCCTCCAGGCTTGTGACCATGTTCTGGAGGCTTGCTAGCTGTGCAGCGTAGCGCGCCTGAGTCTCTGCCAGGGTGCCCTCCAAAGACGCTTTCTGTTATGGTCGGAGGAAGGAGTTGTTAGGTGAATAGGCAGTCAGTGATTAAAATTCAGAGATGTCACTTCAAGTCAGCTGCAAGGCCTGTCGGTGCGAGTGTAGCATCAAATGGTTCCCTTATTTGCTTTATTGTCAAGAGTTCGATTGATACCACTAGTCAATCTTCTCATCTAACTCTCGACAAAAAAGTGTATTTTCCAAAACTATTTCTTCAAACATCTTGTTAATATGTGTAGTAGAATCATAGTGTCAAATCCAATAGATAATCAATCTTTATTGTTAATATATATTGACATACCATGCTCAAATGGGACTGCAGTTCGATCTGAAGCCTCTGGAGGGTGCTCTTTAGGTCCTTGATCTCTGTGCGGGATGTCACCAGAATCTCTGAGTGTGTGATCACTTCCTGCTCCACCGCTGCGATCTGGGCAGATCAGAGAAACAACGTTAATTGTTTTACCCAACAATTACAATAGACTACTGACATACTATCAAGATAAATAAACTCACTTTAACTCTTTAAAGGTCACTATATTCTAAGCAGTTGTAACTTCTCACCTTGTTCTGGTACCACGCCTCGAGTTCCTTGCGGTTCTTGCAGATCACGCCCTCGTAGTGTTCCCTGATCTCTGACATAGCCTGGTTCAGGTCTACAGACGGAGAAGCATCCACGGACACATTGACCTGGCCGCCCATCTGACTCCTCATCAGGATCAACTCCTGCAGGGGTCAAAGGACAACACCTCAGTCAGCCAGTATAATAACTTGAAATAATGTATTATTTTTTGATTACTACAACAAGAGTATCCGATGGATTATTTTTGTACTGTATTGTATGCGTGCTTTTGGTCCTTTGATCTGTGTTAACTGCGTGTGTGTGTGTGTGTGTGTGTGTGGGGGCTGAGACAAAGAGTGGCAATGAGCTAATGGAGGGAGAGAAGAATACAAGGAAGTGTGCAGAGAGAAACGGGGCAGCGCTGGGAAAGGGGAGAAGGCAGCAGGCCTGTTTCTAAAAACATTAATCTATCATGGAATTTCTTCAGTGTTATCAGAGGTAATGCAGAGGTTGTGTGTGCTCATTGTTCTGACCAGCTTAGGCCACAACAGATGGCTGTGATAAATGGTGTCAACTTTGTCTTACAGTGAATAGCTGCTGTGTTTAGCTCCCTGCTGCTGAAAAGATGGATGATGATAAGCAGTGTTTAATTAATCACCAGCGTAGTAACATACTGTCATGTTATGTGCATACACAGAGTGGGTGTTGGTCTGTGTGTAGAATGTATCAGGGGTGTCGACAGGTGTAAACTCATCAGTTTTGCTGCTTGTGAAACTGCCATTAACAAACCTCGGCTCGGTTAAAATGGGTGCACCACTACTCGCTGTGCCTCAGCTCTACACACTCACCTCTTCGTGATTTTTCTTAAGCACGATGAGCTCGTCCTTCAGGGACTCATACTGAGTCTCCAGATCCATCCTGGTCAGGTTCATCTCGTCCAGCACCCTCTTCAGTCCGGCGATGTCTGCCTCCACGGTTACCCTCAAGGCCAGCTCGTTCTCATACCTGAGGGGACGAACAGGTCAGAGAGGTTTTAGTGTGGGTCGTTAAGATTAGAAGTTGTCAGTTAGACATGAGTTTACTCTTTGCATGCACATGTGAAGCTTCACGTATGTGGCAGCGCAGAGGGGGTCAGGGGCATAAACACGCAGAGAATACACACTCACTTCATTTTGAAATCATCAGCAGCCAGTTTTGCGTTGTCAATGTCCAGGAGTGCCTTGGCATTGAGCCTAGAGGCGATACGGATCTGAGGAGAGAAGAAAAAACAGGGAAACAAGTCAGAGCTCATGTTTCAGACAGTTCTACTGTACACAGCAGCCCCACTGATATGGAGTTTTTGAGACCCAATATTTGAGAGCACCTGATTTATATATAGGTTGATATTTAATTTCTACACTTTTTTTGGAAAGGATCCCTTTAAAAATGTGGTTCTTAAATAGTTGAAACAAATAATTGTACTCAGGAAGGATGTTTCACAGTTGGACAATTAAGTAAAGATGGAATGTAATATGACACAAAACTTAAATATGAACATATATAGAATCATATGTACAACCATTGTTAAGCTTTAATGAAGAAAACATACACATGCAGCCTGTGCAGAATTGATATGCTGATATTGAAGTATTGGCCCATAATATCAACTGGCTGATATATCAGTCGGGCTCCACTGTAGACCCACACTGCATCGTTTCGTAATTATCACTGTAACACTGAACACTGTTGGAAGGATGTGTTGCACAGTTGGAATGAATCTGGTATGACAGTCATGAAAATTAGCATCTTACTGCTTTCCGTTTGCGGTATGTGCTTCCTGGTAAGATGGAAACTATGGCAGTGATGGGTCTACTGGCTCTCTAACTCAAATGTCACATGCAGAACATACCAAGAGATAACTACCCACACACTCACAGTGACTGTCACCAGCAGAAAGGTGAGAAGAAGAAGATAACAGAAAACACTGAAACACAACCATATCTGTCTCCTTCCTCTTACCTTGTCCTTCAGGTCATCGATGGTGGCGAAGTAGCTGGTGTGGTCGTGGCAGACAATGGTTCTGCTCTGGTACCAATCTCTGATCTGCATGTCCAGGCGGTTGTTCTCCTTCTCCAGGGTGCGTACCTTCTCCAGGTAGGAGGCCAGACGGTCGTTCAGGTTCTGCATGGTGGCCTTCTCGTTGGCCCCGACGTGGAGGTCCAGGCCATCAGACAGGTTGAAGCCTCCGGAGGATGGTGCGTAGCTCTGGGAGGAAGAGATGCGGGTGCCACGGCCGCCTGCTCCACCATAGACACTCATGGTCTTCTGGTTGTAGGATCTGGTGCTGAGAGACATGCTGGGAGGTCTGGATACTGACCAGGTAGGATTACTGGAGTTGATCTGCAGTTGGAAGCATCACTTTGGTCTCCTTGGTTATATAGCTGTCACACGTAGAAAAGTGGGAAGGGCTAGGAGGGGTAGTTGAAAGGGAAGAATGCAGCTGCCCCCCCTAGTCCTTTATGCAATCTCTCCATCAGCACGGATGTGGTGACTGGTGGATAGGGGTTCATCCTCCTTTTTTTAGGTTGAACCTGTAATTCCACATTTAATCGTTTCTCAATGAAAGCGCATTCTTTGAATACTGGTCAGTTGAGTCCTGACCGTTTCGCAAGTTTGCAATTACAGTCTTCCTTGTTTGGTTGCTTGAAAGCAGGTTTAGAGACACAAACACATACAGTTAAATAATAATGTGTTCCTATAGAAGAAACTGCTATGTGTAGCTATCTTGTCAAATATTCGCTCATAGCAGTGACAGAAATGGCACATACCAGCGACAATTTCACTTCAGTGAAACCTGGGGCCAAAGGTTGAGGGCAAGGCATTTCTAAGATAGCCAAGGTTATTTTTGTCACATTAGCTTCTGAGAAAGATGTTCAAGATTGTGTTGATTAAGATGTATTCAATGTAATAGTATTTGAAGGAATTTATATTTTTAATCAAGTGTTTAAAATCAAGCCTACATGGACTTTCAAGATGCTACTTACATTACCCACAGAGGCTAGAGGAAACAAAAAGGAGAGTAAGCAGAATACATGGTACTGTATCTATATGTGTCAAAACATATCAGATATCAACTATAAGTTAAACGTACAGTGCTTTCATGCTGTGATGCTAAGCCTCCAACAAAAACTGAGCAAAGTCAAACACATTGTATGCAACCCTGCTCTGTAATCTACATTCATCTATCATGTCAAACAGGAAAAGCTGAACACAAAGATCGTGTTGGCAATGAAACCAACCTCATCTAAATCACACAGGTGACACTTTCTGTCCTCTGGGCATGAACACAAACAGATCTCACATTAAGGGTGACATATTGCCCTGGCTGGTAAATGTGCTTAATAACACAGTATTCTCAATTTGGCTTTACTTGACATTTCTTTTGACCATTTTTATTATTTATAATTTTCACATTACAGAGCCCTAAAATAACTAACACTACAAGGCAACGTATTTCTCTATACATAAATAGTAAACCAAACTTTGAAAATATCTCTACAAGCCCCCTTACCCAACTATTAACTAACCTATTCCACAGTCACATCATGTCGCTCTTCTGCCTGCCTAGCTTCCATCCCATATCGCCACATACGTGTGTGCTCAGCAGCCAAGTACATGATTGGTTTTTCACTTACATTTAATATTAAACATATAACTGCCATAACTGACAATGTATACAGCATTATATACAGTTGCTATAAGTCATTTGCAGACTAGACTTCTTTAAATGTGGTGACTACCAGCAGAGATGATTTTAAGTTGTTTTAGGCTGCGGACATTGAAAAGGCCATTTTATTTATTATTTGTTCTTCACAAAAAAGAAACATAACTGATTATCTGATTCTAATTGCATCATAGACGGTGAAACACTGAGATTTAGTACAACAGTAAATATAGTTGTCTTTAGGTTGCTTCCCTTCTGAACAGTGTAGGATTCCCTCTCAAGACAAGCCTGAGAAGTCACTGATAAACTAAACTTGCTTCACTGGTCAAACTGCACTCACCACTGGCACAGGCCTACATTCAGTCTATTTTAACATTTGGACATACTGTGAAACAATCCGTAATAAGCATTACCCTCTACTAAAAGTCTGACATTAACTTATTAAAAATGTACCAGCTGGTTTTATTGGTTTATAATGATCACCTCAGTCTCAACTCATAACAGAAGCACATTCCCATGTCAGTAGAAAATGATCACCTTGCTGTTGTTTTTCTCCTGTTATCTCTTGCCTGGCTACCTTCCTCTATCATCATTTCACAACCTCTACTATCAGCAGTCACACTGATAAGCAGGGTGAGGCCTGAAGGAGGGATAACTGAAGGTTTGATTGTGTCTGATGAATATCAGTCAGTCTGTAACTTAAAATAATATTGGAGGCAGAAGACACACATTTCATTCCATGATGCCTGTTTGAAACCCTTGACTAAGTCTAAGTCAGATTTTAGACTGTGCTGGAACTTTAAATTGAGGATTGAAATGCTGAGTTGTGATTTGAATTAGGATCATTATTTATAGGAGCAAAATCAACTATTTTGGTTAAGTGAAAAGAGTGAAATTTGACAGTTGTAAACACACACAGCAGAAAGTGGTATCCCATCAATAAACAGGCCTTTTTCACAGCAGACATTTTGGCACATTAACTATGGCTCCGTTCCATTTAAGTATCCAAGTATGCCAACATGCATAATACCAGGGATTAATGTGATTAGTTGCACCTCTGGTTTTCCTGCTATGACATGTCAAAATGTCTGCTGTGATCTATTACAATTATCTTGTAATAATAAAGTATGCACTGACTCGGGTCAACACAGGTTCTTTCTGTCTTTTAGAAGGTTTAGATCACCCAAGGCTAAATCTGGCTTTATGTTTACAACATTGCATGAATCTCATCTAAGCAGTGTGTTTTTTACTGTAGGACTATCTATACATCATGTTAATTCTTTTGACTTAAAACAACTTTTACAACTTCAACCTCCTTTCCGCAAAGCCATCCAGTACTGCAGCAAACTGAAAGGCGTGATTGTTGTGGTGGAAATTCGGATCTCCCTTGTGGAGACGTGAACAAATAAAATGATGATTCAACAAACGGTTGTCTTTTGTAGATTTAATTAAGCAAAATCATAAAGAGCAACAAA
>LKNJ01005476.1:0-23420 GCA_002120245.1 Maccullochella peelii
GTGTGTGTGTGTGTGTGTGTGTGTGTGTGTGTGAGAGAGAGAGAGAGAGAGAGAGAGAGAGAGAGAGGGGCATTATTTCCATCCCGTCCCCTCACTCCCTGTGTCTATCTCTCTCACACACTCACACACTTGTCTTGTTCCACAGTAAAGTGTAAGTGTGTCCGTCATGGGTCTCATCGCTGGAGCAGCCTGTCAGAGAGACCCCCCCCCCCCCCCCCATGCTCTTTTTCCTCTCTCCTCTCCATTTTTGGACATTTTCAACAGGATGTTGAAGGAGAGCGGGGGTTCATACAAAAAGAAAACAAAGCTGTGTTTCTTCGGATTACGGGATTGTGTGGTGATCCATAAAGGGTCAAAACGGAATAGGTCAGCAGTCAAGATCTTACTTCAAGGCTTGGATACTCGGAAACTGTACAGCAAATACCTCCCTCATTTTGTCACCCAGTATGAGATAGTCTTTTATTTTACCCCATTTCTGAAGCAAGTAATAGTGGCTATGTAAATCAAACAAGGCAATTTATTGTATGTTTTAAAGAACAGTAAATAAAGAATTAAGCTATGATGAGAATATTTTTTAAAACAAACAGTCCAGCTAGCTTACTGTATGGCTGCAGGCAGACTTTATAACATGGGCTGAGCCAGTTGGCCGTATGGTTGGGTTTCATTTCACGTAGGTATTTTCATGTCTGTGGTCTCCTCCAAATCTGGGAGACTTCCCAAAGAAAATGGACAAATGTAGTATGGAGAACACAGACCTTTGGGAGGCAACCCTGAAGTTAATTTGACACTGTATATTTGACAACCGGTTGTATATTTGAAAAACAATCTGCCTTGAGCCATTGTGTCAACAAGCTGAAACTGAGCAGCAGGGTGCAGTGTTTCTCTAGAACTATTTGTGGTTTATTTAAAGAGTCTTTTTTCTTCCCTGTTAAAGCGTCAATCCAAAAAGCAGCACTACGGCCATCCCCAATCAAAGCTCCTGTCCCCGCAAGTGATGGACTCAAGGCCAGATATACCAGCAGTATTCGGAATGCCAGGGGGCCTTTGTATCTGCAAAGTGGTGATAAAAATTAATGAGGAGCATCCCATATGGTTGCAAAAAGCATACTAATTACACAGAATGCCCACCACATGTTCCCTTTCTACTGCTATATTAAACAAATGTTAAAATATTAACATCTCTTTAAGAAAAATGAGAGCCGGTTTATGAAATCACTATGGGCCCTGCAAAGAGCAAATGTCTGATGGGGTTACTTTACACTGATCCAAGGTCAGTATTGAGCTCTCTAAGTGTTATGCACATAAAGATTTTTAAAGCTCTAACTGAATTAAAAAGTTAAATGTGATATGTGAAATGGAAGTTCCTGCTACAGGGATTGACATTAAAGGCACCCTGTAGAGTATATGACCACTACTAGTGCTATAGAGCAGTGTTCTTTTGACTGGCTCTGTGTTTTGTTTGTTCTCATGCACGCGTACAAGTATGCAGGTGATGCGATACACATTTCCTGCCAATGGTTTCACACTATTCCACTGGTCTACAGGTGGCGGTAAAACGTCAAAAGGCAGGTACAAAGAAGACTGCTAGCAAGTAAAAGTGGATGTAAACAATGCAGGTTTGTTAGGCCTCAAGGATACACACACTGTGTTTTGGTGAGAAACACTGAATGTACAGGTACCTTTAAAGTAGTGGTTAGTGATGCATGTATGAAGCAGATTATTTCCATATGGATATTTGGATCAAAGCAGGTTTAATCTTACTTATATAGCCCAAAATTACAAATTTGCTTTGCTTTGGGCTTTACAATCTGTACAGCATATGAAACCCACTGTCCTTAGACTCTCAATTTGGATTAAGTACAACACCTAAAAAAACCTTTAATGGAAAGAAAAGGAAGAAACCTGTTTCATGGCGAGATCCAAAGTTTTGGAGCATTATTTTCCAGTAGAAAAACTTAACTCAACATCTGTATGACCATGACTGATGCGCACACTTGAGAGACTCAGAATCAAGGCTTTAATTGAGCAAGACTTTGTTTTCCTCCATTAACCCGTGGATATGAAAGGATGACTGGTTGAACTGGCGTTCTTTCAGCCAGCCACGGCCCCTGTTATTACACAAGTGCTGGAACACTGCCATGTTACACAACTCGGAGAATAGGTGAACCCAGAGGAACAGGGTTAACCTGGCTGCAGCCAGTACAGTCCCCTCACTACAAGAGTCAACTGACTGTGACTCCAGGGGAAGAAGTTGAGGGTCAGTCTCTTTTATTTACTGTTACTGAACCATTGGATTTAAGATGGATAAGGTCTTCAGTGATGACAACTTCAGCTCAGAGAACTATGATTACTTTTTTCCTTCCTGAATGTTACATGTTCGGACAGCCTGTTGACCCCTGGTGGGTGGGAGTGTGTGTGTGTGCGAACAGTTGCAAGGCAGACAGACCCGCCTATGCTGATCCCAGCATGTGTTTCCTGTATGGGAATGCTTAGAGTAGTGCAGTATGCTTACAGTAAGTGTGTGTGTGTGTGTGTGTGTGTGTGCCTGAGCAAGCACGAGCGAGTCAGAAAGGAAGGGAGAGACAGAAAGAGGGAGAGAGAGCGAAGGCATATCCAAGGGGATCAAAACTAAACCACAGGATATTTCTGACCTTGAGGGCGAGTGGGTAAAGCAGGGAGGGGGGAGGAAATAGAGGAGCAAAAGAAAAAGAGAGGAAAGCTGAAGGGAAGAAACAAAGAGATGGAGGGAGAGAGAAAGTGGAGCGGAGTCTTTGGAGGGCAGCTGGAAAACCTCCAGAATCCTCTGCTCAAACCAACCATAAAATTCCAACTGAAGCCACAAAACCAGTATGAGGACTGACGAGGGTGCCTTCTGCCCACAATGGGTGTGTGTGTGTCTGCATTTGTGTGTGTCTGTGTTGTGCACACATTTACTTTTGTGTGTGTGTGTGTGTGTGTGTGTGTGTGTGTGTGTGCACGCGCCATATGTGATTAAAGGGTCCAAGCACAGGAGGCCAGGAGGCAGACAAGTGATGCAATCCACAGAAGCAAAAGAGAGGACACGAGGGAGGCAGGAAGGAAGGGAGGGAAGGGGAGAGGAAGGAGGAATTATTGCTTCTGGGGATCCAGCTCTCCAGGAATGTGCTGACGGTCATGTCCCACACAGTCAGAGAGAGTGTTGCATTCTGGGAAACTCTGCGGAGGTGACACCACCTGTTTTAGTGTGCTACAAATTGCAAATGGATGATAAAATCACACATTATAAAGGGATAGACTTTGTGAGTCATTACTGTTAATTCTCAAAGGCACAACAAGCCTTCTCTCTGTGCAAACTGGTCTCTGTCACTGCAGGCTGGAGGCCTGAATCCACCCTCACACAGCAGCAGTGGATATCTATTTTGGTGCGAGCTACACAATGTCCACAAGCACCCACACATGCTTGGTGGGTAAGGTGATTGGTAAGCCTGGACAAATAGTCTATTTATGAGCATGGCAAGAGTGGCTGGTTGTCCTTGAGCTGGTGTGTCTGCCGTCTGAAGTGCTAAGTGCTGTATACAGTTACAATACATAGAACATGCACAAGGACGAGTGAAGGTGGAGAGGGGGTGAGGGAGGGAGGGTGAGCGCGAGAGAGCCCTGGGAATAGAGATGGTGAGTCAGAGGCCATTTGGAAAGTAATTTCATCTCTGAATGCCGTATATCTTTTCATCAATGAAAGGAAAGTATTTTCCGAACCAGGCCGACACAAGAAGAAAAACATCTCTCTTTGATGAAATAGAGCTTATTTGAGAGGGAGAAGACAGATATTTTTGCACTATATTTACTTCATGTAGGTGAAGTTTCTTACAATACCCTGCAGTGAACGAAGTTTAGAACTCGACTAAGAGGCTACAGCCATGCTAGCTGCTCTGTGAGGCTGTACTTAATCACAGCGGTGCTTTAAGTTAAACACAAATGTTAGCATGCTAACATGTTCACAATGACAATGCTAGCATACTGATGTTTGAAAAGTGTAATGTTTACCATTGTCACCATCTGGTTTACCATGTTAGCATGCTAACATTGGCCAATTGGTTTTGCAAGTATTTGGTCATAAACCAAAGTAACCCAAAAAAACCCAATTTTAACCTTATGATGGCTCTGGAAGAAAAGTCAGGGAATCACCAGAGTCATTAGGACTCATCCTCTGGGCGACATGCACATCTGCACCAAATTTTATGGCAATTGATCCAATAGTTGTTGAAATGTTTTAGTCTGGGCCAATGTGGTGGACTGAAGGACAGACCAACTGAAAGAGAGACAGACAATGCAATCCCTAGAGCCATGTTGCTAGCGTGGCTAAAAAGGTTTGATCTTTTTTGCCTTTCTCATCAGTCTTAGGCTAGAAGAAGCACATTTCCACATTATGGCACTAAGAGTCTTCTGCAATTTTTGTGAATCATTGGTTTCTTATGTCCTGATGTTACATTGAGGTTTTAGGGGTTCCAGCGATATTCTGGACTGGCTGAATGTGGTGTGGCATCCAGCCAGTGAAAAAGGAAAAGAAATGGGGAAAGGGGAAAGAACTTAGGTTCACATGTTAGGATAGACTACAAAGGATAGGTCTGGACTGCAGTGTGTATCCTGGCAAAGCAACCTTGGCCTTGACATAACTGCACAAACATGTACAATATTTGACTCCTGCCCAATTTCATGCATAAATACGGGTGGAGATTTGTGTCCATTTACTAAAACAACTAAAAGCACTCTCCAAATCTGCATAAAATCAATAAAGTGTATCCCAGTGTCAAAGTAGAACCATGTCATTGATTAAAAAAAAAGAAGTATTGATGCCTGTTGAAATACAAGTCTAAGAGCATGACAAAATAAATTCATGAAATATGTTTTGTGTTAACCGAGTTCACTGACTGGAGGGGAAGAGAAAGACACCACAGAATACTGAGTTGGACGTGGTTTTTGATTGGTCTGGC
Organism: Maccullochella peelii; assembly: GCA_002120245.1. NCBI lineage: Eukaryota > Metazoa > Chordata > Actinopteri > Centrarchiformes > Percichthyidae > Maccullochella > Maccullochella peelii. The sequence goes on from LKNJ01005476.1 coordinate 4,971, forward strand.
ATCAGCTGTGTGGTTATATGGGCAAGCACAAAGAGAATGCTGCGGTTATTCTTGGACCACCACTGTCTGCACTTCCATGTAATGTTCTGGTGTTTACCATCACTGGTTCAGTTCATCTGCTGGGATTATGAGTCAGCCCAGTTAAGGAGCTGAAGAGAGGTCCTGCAAGGACACTGACTTACCCTCACTGCATCCAAATTAAAGTGTTTGTACAACTCTAGCACACAAACCGAGCCTGGACACGACCATCACCACCAAAATCTCAAATTCGACTGTTTTTTTAACGGTGTGTGTGCTCTGTAGCCTCAAATTAAAATCAGCCTTGGCTTTGAGTTTTCTCTCAAACAGTGCACATTTTATCACGTTGTTTGTGCGCTGTGGAACGTCAGCACAGATATTTTCGGTTGTGTGGAGGAGTCTACCCATAGCAGAGCAAACATGACCCAACGTCGGCAGAATGTTTTGTTTGCTGAGCCTGTCACCTTTCAGTGAGCATTTGCGCCTCATCTTCTTCACTGACAACCTGATGATGTATCTGTGGGAATTTAATTTGTTACTAGACGGCCTGGCAATGCAGCTGGCTATCAAGCATGCCATGGACTGGCAACATCTGAACCCTTGACTGTAGTTACATGACATCCACTTTCTCTCTCCCCAGCTGTGTGCCTTTGAATAACACAAAATGCCCTGGAGCCATATGAAAAGTCAACCAGTATCACTGCTGAAAGTAGATTAAAATGGCATTTTTCTGAAATGACTGACCTTTTGTTATTTCAGTGATGCAGCATGTGTTCATCCCCTTGATTACACATGTCAACCAGTCATGACATGTAGAAACCTCAAGTCTGTTTCTCTGCCATATCTTCATTCTGACAAAGCATCATGTGACAGCATCGCAAGCCACAACTTGGGTTTAATATTTACCATCGACATTACCCAGAACCTGAAACTTCTGAACTTTGTATATATGTCACATTATAGTATGCTGCACAAGAAAAATGAAAATGTGACCCAGCTAGTCATAACTGCAATGGTTGTCTAATATGAAGCTATTATTTCAGCATTTCAGTAAAGCCATTTCTATAACATGCAGAGCCCTTCTTTCAGACAATAAAAGTCAAATTAAAAAAGCTTGTGCACTACTGTGCCCAAAGTGAAACATGTTTCCCTTCCTCTAATCACAGTCGTATCAAAAGTCATACTAATGGCAGCATACTGAGGATTAATTTGTATGACTTGTCTCATTAATTTGCACATAATAATTCAGTATTCCATTAAACTCTAGGCCTACTGTCATGGTAATACTTTACACCATATTAATATCTATGCAAATACTTTTGATTCCCATGAGCATTCAGTTATAGATCATTGCATCTGCAGATGTTATTTGTCTTTAATATAAAGACAGATCAGGAAGGACCAGTTGAAAAGTGTAATCTATAAAATATGGTACTGAGTGTGTATGGCAGAGGAGTAATGTAATAGAATCCAGACGAACACAGTGTTCCAGGTCTGAGCCGAAGTCTGCACAGCTTTGGTCCAGAGAGCAGCATGAGTCACCGGAACAGTGCAGATTGCTAGCTTGCAGAATTCATTAAGACAAATGTAAGGTATATGGATTTCCTCTGGAAGAAAAAAAAAAACCTTGGCAGCTGCAGAACAGCACCCCAGTGAATCCTCAAGTAGCTTTCCATACACCTTTGGAATGACAGCATGCTTTTTGCAATGCTGTAGATGATATATGCTGGTCTGAATGTAAACGAATTACCTTAAATCCTTCAGCGTGTTGGCCTATTTTGTGTTGTTTTTGGAACCATTCTCATACAACTACACAAGCTCTATTACTATTATATACCATGGGTACTAAACAACTATTTTTAAGCACCTAGTTTAATACCTAATGAGTATGTCTGCACAGTGGAACTATCTGCTACAGTGAGAGTGGTCTATGTGGAAACTGATAATGCTGAAGAAAATGCTAATTTGGCTGTTAGATGCAGGCTAAAGTGCTTTGCTTTTTGATCCAACACTAGCAGCTTATATCATGTTGCGTCTATCTGTCCAATGGCGCCCCCGTGTGAATATGAGGAAGTAATGCACCACTAAACACAGTTATTAGTGTTTGAGTTACGGTATCCTCATAACTTCACTAGCTTAAATCACTATTTAAAATTCAACAGTAATGCTACGGTTGCTATATACCTTTACCCTGTTCAAAAATTTCACAAGATGGATGCTTACACCAATTACTGAGGAAATTAAGTTTTACTTCAAATAAATTACAGCAATATAACAGTAACGTTGGAAGTGCAACACATTATTCCCATTATACTCAACGGCTGTTAAAAGAGTAGCTATAGTGGAACGGACAGTATTTTGGAGATAAGGAAGGCAAAGCCGAAAACATCATAAACTGTTAGCTAGCTAAATTAGCTTGACAGTATAGACCGTAAAGCCTCAAATGTAACGTTTAAACAAATGTCAGATGCGCTATTTTTCAGGCGATAACGTTATGCGCTTATAGTAATAAACCTGCTAAAATGATCCCGGAGCAGCAGTTGTAATCGGCAATTCAAAGTTTAAAGACGACCATAAATGAAGGACTGATCCCAAATCAGCCATCTCGGCACCGGATGTCGGTAAGTAGAAAGACATTTTCGGGAGCGATTTCTACAGGAAATACCTTCCGCAGTAGAGAGCATTTGTGAAGGGCTGCCATTTTACCGACCTTACGGTAAGAAAACTTGCTTCGTGTTGTTCGTGTAGCTAGGCGGCTGCTACACGTTCGCTCGTGCACTATGACCGGTGTGCTGTAGATTGAACGTGTATAACCGCATATCCATATATTGTTTATGTTAGCTAACTTAGCTTGTTTGCCATTGGGTCTGTGAGGCTAACGTTACTGTTAGCAGTTACTAACCCTAGCAGTGAACATTATCAAGACAAAAGCACAAAAATATAACGCTAGTCAGTCTGTTGTCATGGTAGGTAAAACTCACCAAGTATTTAGCTTAATATTAACTGCCTTTTTGCCTTTGAGCAATGAAATTCACTTCCCTCCAGATTTTATCTAGTTTATATGCAACGTTCACATCCCTGAAAGTAACGTTAGCCCCAGTAATGATGATACAGCCACAAATTGGGGCTAATCCAAAATATAGTCTTGTAGCTCCGTGGTCCCACCTCTGAGACAGCATGTGTGTGTTCAGAAATGTAATGAAACACAACTAGTTTAAGCATTACAAGTCACCATTCCTTCCCTCATGTTTGTTTTTCTGAGCAGCACAGATGAATTATGGGGGTCAATGTAATCCAGCTCACCTCTAAATCCCACCATGAAAACATCCTGGCCTCTCTGCATCAGCTGTGGCTGCAGGGGCAGCTGAGTGATGTTACAGTGCAGTTAGACTACCAGGGAGACGTGCAGGAGTTTAAGGCCCACCAGGTGATGCTCGCAGCATCCAGTGGCTACTTCAAGAAGATCCTTCTCTCTCAGGATTCTACCCGAGACAAAGTATTACTCTCAAATATACACTCCAATGATTTCTCCAAGTTTTTGGAATTTGTGTACACTGGTAAAGTTGAAGTTGCCAGAGACAAGATTGGTGATGTCCAAGCGGCAGCACAATTTTTGGACTGTGAGGATCTGTCAGAGGTTTGTGGTGTGGCCATGAGTGCTGGAATCCTACAAAAATCTACAAAGAAAACATCTGCATCAGAAGTTGCAGATGAAGATGACTTGCATGGTGCCAAGGGAGAAAAAAAGACCAAAGGGAAGAAGCAGTCTAAAAGCTTACCTCTTAAGCGGCGGCTCTCTCCACAGAGCTCTGAGAAAAAAGTCACATCAAAAAGATTTAAGGCAAAGGACATGGTGAAGGATAAAAAAAGACGAGGAGAGCTAAAGAGGAGGTTGGCTGGCCGTAAAGTCCTTCAGAGGCGTTTACATACTAAAACAGAAGCTCTTAACATTGAAAACCAAGTTAGCAATGAAAACACAGAGGAGTATGAAGAAAAGACTGAAGCAGAAGAAAGAGATAGGTTACTCTTCGGAATGCCAGTCTCTAATGTGGATGATTGGGAATGTGAGGAGGATGTGCAGAGTAATGATCCTGAAGACCCCTTGGTGTTATCTCTGGGGGAGGAGGAGGATGAGGAGGAAGAGGGAGAGTCCAAGGACACATTAAAAAGAACATCCAAGGCCCAGTTCCAGTGTAACAAGTGCCAGCGGACCTTCCACTATGAGAGAAGCTACTTGAAGCACATCAGGTAGGACATAATAGTGCTCCTGGGTTTAATTCATTGACTGACATCATAGTTCCCTAAAGTGTTCAGACTGAATCTTGTATTCCAGGCTTTGGCCAAGCAACCACTATATGGCAGGACTAGTTGCAAGCAAATTTTCAGCCGTGTTTGCAAGCTCACAACCTCATTACCAAACATTTGTGATAGTTTCTTTGTTGGTCTCGTAGTGTGCTACCTCATGTTATTGACTCTGTCCCAATGGCACACTGGTAATTATGTTGGGAAATGTGACTCATCCAGTAGTAGGCCTTTGGTCTTACCTTAGAGCGCCCTAGTCACTCTTCCAATGGCTTTATGGGCTATATAAGGGCCTCTGCAGACACCAGCTGTGCCTGTGCACAGGTTTTGATCAGTTGTGAACATGTTTACACCTAAATTAACTGTGAAATTTTTCATTGCCCGGTCATTTTCTAACTATGGTGGATAAGTTAATGTGTGACGTAAGTTATTATTATAAGAATTCTTTTATTCACCAATTCTCCTGCCACTGCTCTGCGATGTTAATTGGACTAAAGCTGGAGCTATGTCAGATGACCATCAATGCATCTGATCACGATACCTAAGATAAGAGCATTTGTCTTCTGATATATTGCTGTAACCTGTCACTGCTTTCTTGGCCAGTACGTACCATGGAGTGAAAGCAGATGTCATCTACCGCTGCGAGACCTGCCTGCAAACCTTTGCTAACCGCAGCAACCTAAAGATCCATGAAAAGCATGTCCACAGTAATGAGAGGCTTTTTGCCTGCGACTCCTGCACAAAGACCTTCAAACGAAAGAAGGATGTCGTCCGCCATCAAAAACAGGTGAGGATTAATGAAATTCCACACACTTCCTGTATCTAAAAGTCACATACAGTATTATATCTGTGATAAAATATATGCAATATAATATGTTTATCTGCATGTTTTGTGCTGATTTGAGCATTTCTGTCTTACATCCCTGCTGCTTCTCAGGTACATGAACGTAACAGTCTGCGACATGTCTGCCCTGACTGTGGAAAGGCGCTCAGCTCCAAAACTGCCCTGTTGTTGCATGAAAGGACACACACAGGTGCCAAACCTTTTGAGTGCTCTGACTGTGGGGCCAGATTTACCCAGAACTCTGCCCTCAAGATGCACCGCAGGTACAGAGCTCACTGATGACGGCTGGTCAAATGATCCTTAACTGGAGTGGGGTTTGTGTAGGTGCTAAAGACGGGTGGGATTGTAACGGAAAGGTTTTAATCTTGGGTTAGTGAGGAAGAATGTAAATTGGGCAAGTTATTCTCGCCTGTCTTATAAATACATTGACATCCTACTGCTTCAGTTACAGATTTCAGTCAGATTGGTTTCTATCTGTCAATCATCAATTGTAAACATAAACACTTCGAGCTAGAAAAAGCTGGAAACCAGAGACTAATAATGACTTAATAATAATGAGAGATGTGAATGTTAATTTATACATACTAATAACGTATGTATATGTAAAAAAATAGATGAGAACTTGGCTAAACTTGTCTGTTTTACTATGTGTAGGACTCACACAGGAGAGAAGCCATTTGCATGTGACGAGTGTGATGCCCGGTTCACTCAGAAGCACATGTTGGCCTATCATAAGCGATCACACACAGGTAAGAGTGACACAATTATAAAACTATTTAGATTTCTGTATTGTCATCTTTCGTCTGACTGGAGATGTTGAACCCATTAATCCTGCCTCTGTTAAAAACGTTTTAAAGTGGGCCTTGAAGCCTGCACCCAGTGAAGACAAGGCTATCTACACATACCAGACAGAAAGTGCAAAGATTGTTCTTTTGCTGTTTTTTCTCCTGTTAGGGGAGAAACCCTTCATGTGTGAGGCCTGTGGGAAAAGCTTTGCATCTAAAGAATACCTGCGACACCACTCAAACATCCACACTGGGTCCAAGCCATACAAGTGTGAACAGTGTGGTCGAGGCTTTGCTCAGAGGAATTCCCTCCACCAGCATTTAAAAATACACACAGGTAATTATATAAATCACCGGCATATTCGTTCCAGTTAAGTTGGAGGCATAATCTACTTTTACAGCTGAGAAACCAGTTCTTTGTCGTTCTTTTCTTCCTTACTGTTCTCTGTTCACACTTAAACTGCCATATGTTTGTTCCCTCTCTGTTGATTGTCAGGTGAGCGTCCGTACAGCTGTAAAGACTGTGACAAGCAGTTCACCCAGCTCAATGCCCTCCAGAGGCACCAGCGCATTCACACAGGAGAGAAACCCTACATGTGTGGTCTTTGTAGACGCACCTTTACAGACAAGTCCACCCTTCGCAGGCACACAATGGTGAGCGATGTTTATCTTACTGTAGTGGCAACTATCAGAAAGGGTATTTTCAGTTGTATGGGTACAGTGTGGATTAAACTTACTACGTACTGTGGCAAGATCAAAAAAGGAACATCGTTAAGAGCATTAGGCTTTTGTACAATGACTGATCTTGCTCTGTGAAAGGTGCTATACTAAATATACTTGACCCATCAGACTGCTGTCAAAATAACATGCGCTATTTTAACATTCAGATTCATGACTCAGATGCTCCCTGGAAAACCTACCTTGTGGTGCTGGAGGGAAATGTGGAGGACAAGAAACCCAAAAGTCCCACTAAGGGAAAGACAGAAAAAGCAGGAGCAGGGGAGAAAAAGAGCACTGCTAGAAAAAGTGGTGCTGCTGCTGGCAGTCCTGGTAAAACCCACACTGACTCCATTGTGGTGCCGGCTGAGCCGGTCACTCTCCCAGCTGAATGGACCACTCATGGGGCCATTGCTCTGGTCAGCCACGGAGCCCTTGGCGGGATCACTGTCATCCACACCGAGGTGCCACCTGGGACCCAGATCCAGCCCATTGTAACCACTGACAGCACAGGGGCCAGTGTCATTTCCTTAGATGGATCAACCATTCCTGTCCCCTTCTCTATACCAGTGTCCATGGCTCACACTATCCCCTTGTCCTCTGAAGCTTCCACCATCTCTCTGTCTGCACCCACTCTCTCGGTTCCTGTTTCTGACGGCACGCTGGCGTCAGTCTCAGAGATCCCAACTGTTTCTACGTCATCTGTCCTGGAAGCTGCTGCTTCACAGACCATTCTGGCTGCAGTTTCAGAGACGAAGGCCACTTCTGAGACAAACTTTTTGCAGCCTGATATTCAGACTGTGATTGTCACTGACAAGGTTTGTGGAAAAGACCAAACAAGTGCTGTCCCAAGTGATGGACAGCAGAGGACAGCAGATAACCCCTTAGCTGAACCTAAAGGAGCCCCAGCTGAAGATGCTGTGTAGAAAATGAATCTGAATATAAAGAATTTGATCTGGGTGTAGGAATTTAAAATCCCTTTTCATTCTATTTTATGTATATACTTGGGCATTATCAGTGTCTGAATGTGTGTTATGACCTTTTGGTGTTTCATCATTATTATGATCTAGTGTCCAGTGTTTCATCAGCAGACTTGGATGTGATGTTTAGTGTTTGTCACACTCTTTTGGAATGTCATTAAAAACCATCTGCTTTAGTCCCATGTTTAAGAGATATACCTAAGGTATAATTAATTAATTAAAGGATATTGTACATATCTTATAATATATAGGGTGAAATGTGGCACACTTTGAATAAAATTAAGGTGATAATTCATTACATATAATGCCAAGCATCACATCAGGTTCAGTACATTATGCCACTCAGATTAACATCAGACATCTGTTCCCCATACATCATGTACTGTAGGAGATACAACTTTGATGTTCTGCAGGATGGTCAGGGAACCTTGGCAGAAGTCCTTGGCAGCTGCAGAACAGCACCCCAGTGAATCCTCAAGTAGCTTTCCATACACCTTTGGAATGCCAGCATGCTTTTTGCAACGCTGATGCTGATGATTCATGTTGGTCTTAAGTCGCTTAAATCCTTCAAAAGTCTGGCACTAACTGTTTATGTTCAGCAGATACCTGCATAAAATCCTTAAGGGTTTATAAGGCTGCCCCCAATAACAAAACAAAACTTGAAGACTTAAGAAATAACCTGTGAAGTTTGACATTTTTAACTCACTGAAAAATAATCAGGCTGTTTAAATGAGTTGGTGTATTCTTTTCAGTGGGTCTCTTGACAAGAAATAGTAAATTTATAACTAATCCCAACATTTGAATCAGTTACTATGAAAACAATATTGTCATTTGGTAGCTTGCTAAGATTGTAGGCTGATTACATTTGAATCTGTCAAAAGTGGCACGTGGGCATGAGAAAGGAAATGCACACTAAATAATGTAGACACTGGATCACTGTTGTGTAAGGACATGACACAGTAATGTCAGAACTAGGTTACATAGTATACACTGTAACATATGATTGTTTTTTTTACTTATCACCCCCAACAAGCTCCACTAATGAAATATTAATGTTTTCATGTCAGGTTACAGTCTGACAGGGCAGATCTACAGCAGAATGACACAGAGAGGAATGTAATAGATTACAGTAATTTGATTATATATCAATTCAAACAATAGCAACAAATATTGTATTTAGTAGTCTTATAAGTATAACAAACAAAATATTATTTTTAATACATTTAAATGGAGTAACAACAAACTTGTTCTAAAAAAAGAATTCAGCTAGCCTACTTTCTTACACCCTCTCATTTTCCACTTCTGAAATAATAAAGGTAACACATGTGACATGCTAAAGAAAGAATAATAGGTTTGTTGTTATGTTAATGAAATGCAATTAGTGCTCTATAATCAATACAATAAAATGTGAAAACGCCCCAGTTTTCACTAATCACACAAAGCACAAAGTGTGCCTCATGACTTTATGTTGAAGAAAAAGCTCAGGTAAACATCAAAGGACAGGAGAAGACAAAGGTGTTACTGAGGATAAGGCCACAGAATTCACAACTTCACTGTGAGGTTTGTGTGTAGGTTATTTAAAATACACTTTCACACCTCAAGTTATTTCATGAGATGTAACTTATGTCTGATTGTACAGGTTGTGTTTCGGTGTTACAATCAATTCATTCAGTGCTGACCTTGATTGTTATCCTCTGTTTCTGTCACTCTTGGAACAATGTCAGGTGTACAATATAAAATATCCTTCCTATACACTTAATGCAGTTAGGCCACAGGCTTGCATATCACGGATCTGTTGGATTATGTACCCAAAAGATGATTTCAAGGCAGCTGGAAATTTATTATATATATATATATATATATATATAACACTGCTGCTTGATACGTAAGGTCAAAGGCAGGAGAACACAGCTGGGATAGAATATCTTTATTATTGTCCATTCGCACAAGCATACAGATCATTTCCAAGCTCCACTGTCATTCCATCTGGAAGAAGCTGGATACGCAGGGCGACTGACCCTTTTGTAAAAACTTTGGTCTGGCTCATACTAGTGGATGTAACAACACTAAACTATACACAATGACATGCTTAGCGACTGGCCATTTTGGAAGGTGCACTGCAGCAGTAAACCTTCAATGACAAGTTCACATCACAACACAGCACGAGATGAGTGACTAATGATGCACATTACCCCAACATTACTGCCCTGGAAATCAGGAGTTAAGGGTTTCCATGTCAGTGCTTTGGAATAAAAAAAATACACTTTTCACAGGCAAACTATAAATCACAGCTTACAGATTCAAAAGTATTATTATTACACCAACAAATCCTAAAGTAATCATAAATAATCTTAAAGTAATGTAAGTATGAGTGTGTATGGTTGTGATTAGATACAAATGTTTAACAGTCTACACTTGCATATCATTGCCCTTCATCAAGAAGAGTCTCTCCCTGTTGGTGATAAAATGGAAACAAAAATCACTTTTTTGTGGCGTTGATGACTTTAGTTTAAAGAACCACGACACCGACTCGATCCCTTCTCTTCTACTCCCAACAAATAAAAAAAAATTAAGATAATGGTACATTCTTGAAATCCATACACACCATGATAATCGTATGTACAAGAAACTGAAACAGTTAAATCTGTTTTAATATAGAATAAACTAGATAAGAAAACAAGCTGCATCTGACTAGGAAACGATAATTGTACAAATCATGCAGTGCTTGTTGTCAATACTAACATCAGTTTCAGTACATTATACCGCTCTGAAATCCCCCAGGACAGATTTCAGCAGGAAAGGTACGCAGCAATCCTCTAGACAGAGGTGAGGGCGAGAGGATTTACATTCTGACTAGATTCAGAAATGCTTGTAAGGAAAGCAAAGATAGTACTCTCGACAGTATAGCAGTGAGCAGTGGAATATTCCAAATCATCAGCAGACACTCTTCTCCAGATGCTATACACAGTGAGGTGAGTGAAAGAGTGTGTGTTTGTGTGCACGTTGTCTGTGCGTGTGTGTGTGTGAAAGCATGCGTGATGGATTTGTCCCTCCGTGCTGCATTTCTACCCTCCGGGTTTCTTTTCATTTCAGATCCCCTTCATCACCCTGGATGGTCTTTTTGATGCGCAGCAGGAGGGTTGTGTGCCACTGGTCCAAGCGTGAGATTGAGTCAAACTCCTTTACCTGCAGGCAGGACAAAGGACACAGAGATAAGCTTTTCCCCCCAAATTAGGATTACAATTAGAAGGTTCTGCTCCCTTAGTTTAATGTGTTACACGTTACTGGTTATTTTCAGATAAAATTACACAATATACAGTTCAGTTAGGTGAAATTTCTACCACCAGCATATTGTGATGCATTTCTCCAAACCTCTGACATGAAAATGGTACTGTACGTAACATACTGAAGATGAGGACTCCGACTCTCTGACTTTGACTGAACTTTGAAAACTCTTTTAGTAGCTCTGCTTTGTATGGCACTCCATCAGTCTGTACCAGTTCCACATAAACACACAGTCCTGGTAGACTGAATGGATACCTGAGATCCAGCCTTCAACTTTCTTGAACACACAAGGGATCAAAAAAAAGAAGAAAACCCCCCCAAAAAACGACAAGATCGGAAGCAGAGGGATTCCTGTGCTCACCAAAAGCCTTGTTTTAAAACTTGAGGAGAACTTTCTTAGGGTATACAAGACTTACTGCCTCTGTGAAAGCCTCGCTGTTCTGTTCCTCATGAGCCTCAAGGAGTTTCTGTTAAGACAAAAAAAAATAAATTTAGGTTGCTCATAGAAACAGAATAGATTAAAGGGGAAAAGTAAGCCATCAGATTCCTCTTAGCATCGAGTTACCTTCAACAGTTTGCATTCTCGAGAGTCTGAGAAAGCCGGGAACATCTCCTCATATTTTTCAACAGCAATCTGTGGAGACACAGCGTGTTAAAATTCTACCGCAACTCCCTGTCCCTAATCCTGAGGCTGAACCACAAAGGTATAAACTCGCCTTAGCGTTGAGCTCGTCAACAATGAAATGACAGAGGGAGGCTTTGAAGAAATACTCTTTGGCGCTGTATTTCAGCAGTGCGTTGTCCATCGTGCTGGCTCCAACCTAGACACATCCACATCATACAAAATGTATTAGAAACGTCAGCATCATCGAGTCAGTGTTGATTGACAAAGTGCAAGCATGACACAAATACAAGTAGTACACACCTGCTCGTAGATCTCAATAGCCTTCTGGTACTGCTCCAGCTGAGCACAGTAAGCCCCCACCTTCAGCAGACACTTGTTGGCAGAGCTAAGGAAAATTGCAAAAACACAAAAGGTATGCAACACAAACTATAAGAGCTATACACCTGGAGTATGTGCCATCAATTGATCTGTTATTTCAAAGGTTTATCGTGTGCAGTTCAATAGCATGTGACACTATAAAATGAATTGACTGAAGCTTCACTCCGCTTATTGGTCAGATGTGTCTGGGGCGAGAGCAACAAAGTAAATACAGTAAGAATGATCTCGGCGCGGTTGTTTTGGTCCGCACCCAAGTGCGATTACCGTGTTCACACCTGCCCAAACGAATCGCACTGACCGAGCAAACGCACCAGGGCTCGTTTTAACGAACCAAACAGGCTAGGTATGAAAGCGCCCTAAGAGTCCTGGTAAGTCATGGCAGGCAGTGTGAAAAGGACCCACCATACACAATACCAGGAGCCTGAACCTGAAGCAGCCACTGGAAATTGCCATCATTAACTTTATTATTTACGCCTGTGCTTTCCTTCTATGACATGTCAAAATGTCTTCGGTGAAAAAAAAGGCCTATTGTTTACAGTACAACCCTTGATTCATATTAGTTTCTTAGCTGAAGCAGCCTTCAAAGCACAAGGTGGAGAAATCTATGATAAGCTCATTTTGAAACATTCTGACTTCATGTAACATTCAAAATGCACCAAGTCTTGTCACATGAAGGTTAACTGCTTTCAAAATACTCGACATTGCCATGGGAGAGGAGGTCACTGCAATCCATACAGAAATCTGGTGAATGTTGCCTTGCTTATCATAGTAGCAAAGTTGTGTAATTATGCAGACAGGCCCCTTTCTACTGCAGAAAGTTTGACATGTCATAGCGCAGGTGTAATTAATAACGATAACGAGTGCAATCCATGTAGTCAGTCCCAGGTGTCGTGCATGTTGGCTCACTTGCATACGCTTGTTAATGTTATTAGTGACAGCTGTGCTCTCCATGCTATGACAAGTCAAAATGTGAAAAAAAGGCTTCTACGAACAAGAGCTTTTCTGATTCTGTAGAAGTCATATGGAGACTGGAATAGAAGCTATCCAGCATGCAACAAGTTCTGTTTCCACTTGTTTACTTGTTAATATGAAAAAATTCATGTAAAAAATAAAAAACTGAAATTGTTATTCTTTACAACATCATTTTAGGCTTAACAAGTTGTAGAAAACTAAAAATCAGTGTGCAACACCTAAAAAATAATATGCACTGGAAAGGATTTCCTCATATCACTAATAAACTATTTTGGGGGATAAATACTACAGTAAATAGTTGTATAAAAGTAATCAGTGCTTGACATAAAATCAATAGAACTCCCTCACAGCTAATACTGATACTTAGAGAATCATTCAATTGAGGCACCAATCAATTCTTTCTTTTGAAACATGCAGTCTTAGACCTTTACAGTAGGGGTCAGAATGCACACATAACTTTAATCACTTTTTGCTTTAACTAATCACACATAAACATGGCTGGATCAGATTTTAGAACTGAAAAAAGACTGATCATATACAGTATTTCATCCTTTTAAAAGAAAAAGTAAGAACAGTACCTGTTGGATTCTTCTCCTTTGTAGTAGTCTGCTGCTTGTTCATAATGGGCAATAGCCTGTACAAAAAAACAAAACAAAACCAACAAACACTGTTTTGTGTTCCTCAAAAGGTGTCATATAATGGTAGTATTAATAATTATTAGTAGCAATAACCGACTCTGTAACCTCTGATTATGTGGTAATATTACCTTTTCGATATCCACCATCTCAGACTCGTAGATCTCTGCGATACTGATGTGGTGTTTGGCTGCGATGGTAAATCTTCCCTTGAGGAGGAGGAGAGCAGAAATCATTACTAACTAGATCTATCCACAGACGCCTCTCAAGTCAATGAAAGTGCTTTGTTACATTCTCAGTGCAGAGAGGCGAGGTCAATTAGTAGCCTGTGGCTTCTTCATGTCTACAAGGTTTTAGCTTTTGAAATGAATCCCCGTTAAAGGGAATAACAAGCAGTCAATTTGACCAAGGTATCAGTGTTAAATAAACAAACTTGTGTGCTATGAATATGTTGATATGGGCCCAAAAATTTAATCTGGCTGGGAGTGGGAGGAAAGGCAGGGAGAGTCTGCTAGATGAATGTGTAGAAATGGATTTCAGTCATCCAGATGATGTGATATCCAGAACTAATACTGCATGTCAAAGGAAAGTACAAATCACAATTATGCACTTCTCAGTCATAAAAATTAAAATGACACGGCTGAATTTACTGTTGTGAATCAGAACATAGATGGACACTTTCTACTGTAAGTGCATCTTACCATGTCTGTGTATATATCGATGGCAGCATTTAAACACTTGATTGCCTCTTTTGGCAGCAGAAAGGGAAGAGGAGGGAACAGTTAGACATCCTGTCAGTCTTGTTCAAATCTAACAGACTCTTGCACTGCGCCTCATTCTGCATCCGTCTACAAGCTGTGTTATTTCAACAGTGGGAAGTGAGGTGGATAATGCAATCAAAGTTTCTTATATGTTGCATGCAGTCAGGTGTTATATATGACTAATGGTAAATGCCATGCAAACCAAGGGCAATCGCTCTAGCACATTGTAATTTATCAATTGCTTGTCATTATGCTGTATATTTTAAGTATCAACAGCAAAGCAACTAAGGCAGATTGTAAAAAAAAAAGTGAGATCAGCCTCATTATAAACTACAGGCTCATAGCTAGAGACCTGACTAGCTGTCAGAAATGTGAGAATTCAGCCTGGGGAGTGGGATACCAAATGTTTTGGTAATGTAGAAAAATACTCGATCTATGATGACTCATCTTTGGAGACTTGACAAATTTTCAGTCAAATGAAATGTCCCACTTGTATAGTCTCCTCTCCACACTGCTAGATGTTGGAATCCTCTAGCTAGTCAATTTCACCACAAACAATATTCATTAAAACACTCTTAATGGTAAGTCTTTTAGTCATGGGTGTGATAAATGACAGCAATAACCGTGTTAAGTGCTACTGTAGAGTCAACATGTGATTATTCAAACAGCACAAATATTTTACTAAAAAGGGAAATACAAATTCAGGCACTAAAATGTAAGCAATGCTTTGAAATTAGGTTTGAACTTAATTAGTTACCACACAACCTCACCATTAGGGTCAGACTTCTTGAAAGCATTTCCTGCATCAATGAAACTGGTGGCGCTGTCATGCTTGTTCTGCAGTTGCATATGGATACGTGCGGCCTTGCAAAATGCATTTCCAGCAGCTGACAGAGGAAAGAAGAGAAGGACAGAAACGTTCACACACATAGTGCATACACTCTAATTTATGCACATAATTCTACCTTTTTTCATTTTTTTTTTTAAACTTGTGGCACCTTCACAAGTGCTGCACTTTGCAGTTATAGTGCCAAAAAAATCAGCACATAATCCTACAGCTTCTCAAGTGTGTTGAAAGTGATAAGTTGGATTATCTTTTGTAGAAAACAGTTTATCGCACCGCTCCAGTTCTTGGCCATCTTGAACATGTTGGCTGCTCTGCAGTACATCTCACATGCTTCTTCCACTTTGTGATGTCCCCTAGACAAAGAAAGGAAACAAAAAGAAAACAGATGTACACAATTGAATATAGTACACATTTTCATGCAGGCTCCATGGCATACTAAGGTTAAACTGTTGAACTGTATGATGTACCAAGCTGTCTGCATTTCTCAGGGAGATGCAATGCTCAGATTGGTGGACTGGCTTATATAAATCCCTCTGCACAGGCACTATAGATCTCCCCCTCCATGACAAGAAGTGAACCCCTGGGAGCACCCTGTAGTTGTAATAATACTCTGGCCATTCAATCGTGGCAGACGATTACATCACTGCTTGATCAGCCACAGAATTACCAGTATAAAGCCTGCCAAGAGTTATCACGCACGAGAACTGCAGACTAGTAACATCTGGGGGTCACCTAGGACAGAGCTTTGGAAAAATGACTGAGTCACACAAGACAATAACTGCAGGCTTTTTCTATTTTGGGCCTATGCAAACAAAGCCTTCTTTGCGCTTGTCTGTAATACATGGTAAAATATTCAAATATATGATGACATGCATGTATTAGATTTAAATAACACCATATTAATGATCTCTCCAAGGTCACTGGTAGATAACAAGTCTTGGATAGAAGTCAGAGTGTCTGTTTCATTTTGATATTACCAGTCAGATAAGCCAAATCTTGTTAATCTTCAATTCTTGAAGGATGTTTTGCCCTCTGTTTAAGATTTGTTGTTGCACTTTATTCCTGCATGGTGCCATTGTCATAACTGTATTGGGTGTGTTGTTTGTACTCCATACCATGTAATCACAGAGGCAATAAAAATCTGAAATCTCAATCTGAAAAAAACAGGCTGGCTGGGACGGCTGAAACCTTCAGCATGAAGCTTATAACAGCATCTGCCTTGATCCTCCTCTAAGAAACCTCGGGTCTCTGTATTTTGGGGATTAGCTCAGGTGTTAACGAGTGCACTGATAAAAGTAACCATTAATATTAAACCATGTTAGAAATACTGTTGTGTTAGAAGGAATAAATTCACGGCCACCGCCTTGGGGACTGTGACGTTAGGTCAGAAGAGAATGTGTTTGGGTTTGCCACAAAAACTGGTGTCTTGAATACATACTACAGTATAACGTATACCGACATATATGTCACTTGGCATAATGCGGAGACTGGGTGAAACTATAGAAAAGGTTGAAAATAAAGTCAAAGTAGATGTCTTAACCTTATAAATTTGCTAAAAACTGCGTAGCTTCCAAGACAACGCAAGCTGAGACAGTCGTGATCTTCTTGCTTGTTTACAATGCTAATAACAGCTAACTGATATACAGGAATTAATACTCCGAATGTCACGTGTCGTCTCCCTCTGGTTTAAAATCATACAAAACGTCTACAATGTCTTGGTCGTTAACATATCAAGAACTAACTGAATGTATGTCTACACAGAAATAGGCTGCGTGCCAACTTTGCTGCTGACAGTTAACGCTTGCTAGCTGTTTGTTCTTTGGTGCAGTGCTGTCTTACCCTCCAAACATCCCTCCCAAAAAAGAGCCAGAGGACTTGACTTTTTTGTCAGCGTCGGCCATTAGCTGAATCGCTTCCTTCTCTTTCCCAGAGCTGTCCATTTCTTTGCTTTATTTGGAACAAACTTAGAGTGAGGCAGAAAATACCCGCAGAGGATTCCGCTGTATACAGTGAGGATTAGTGGATGGGTTTATTTAGCGTAGGCGTACACCTGGTAGTGGCTTAGGCGAGTACCGTGGCATCGCGGGAGTTTGAGTGCTCTGACGTGACAAACACAGTTGGCTTCAAGGCAAAAGAAACTACAACTCCCAGCGACACATGAACCTATTTTTAAATGCCGTGTTACGTAATATCTGATGGCAATTCGGGAAAATATAGTTAATTTATTTTTTGTCATAAAATTTTACACAGTGTGACATCACGTTTTACTTTCACAACATAGAATAAAATATCTTATTGCCCGAAAAATCCTTAAGAAGCAACATATTCAGTGTACGTTGTATTTCTGTACAGCAGAGGGCGTTAAAACATTACCAGATTTTCCCTTCATAGTAAGTATTCATTTTTTGGAAATGTACACTGCACATTACTTTTCACGTCATACTGTAGTTATACAAAAGTTGATAAGGCTTTTCCTGTTGTAACATGTCAAATATATGCAATGAAAAAAGGTTTATCTCACTTAACTTAAACAAGACATGGTCTCCAAATGGGCTGTGACCTTAACCAAAGAGGCCTCCTTGTAATTTCAATTTCTAACTAGTGGTGTAGAATGAAGTTCATGATCTGTAATTTTTTTTGGATCTGTTGCAGAAAGCGGTATGCTGGTTGTCCCTTCTTGTTAATTTGTATTTTCTTCAGCCCTGCACCAACCAAAGGATGTGTGTTTTTGTTCATCCTAAGCATACAGGCTGTTGTAAATGAAAAGATTGATCAGTGATTGATCGATCAGTTTCAAGGTTCGTGCTGATTAATTACTGCCAACAACAATCACCATTAAATAAGAAAGAAAATCTACATCATCAGTGGTGCCTACTACTTTACTGAGTGTGCACATTATCTCATTAATCATTAACCAATGGATAAACTGCACTGCCAGCAGCATTACATGCATGTAGGCTATGTGGAGTGTCTATACCAGCAGGGCAAATCTGATTTGAATGCCTCTTATTCTTCTCTTATTATATTATAACAGTACACAAAGATACAGTATCTTAAAATCACAAGTCACTATTCAATTCAATTCAGTTTTATTTATATAGCGCCATATCATAACAAAGTTATCTCAGGGCACTTTTTCATATAGAGCAGGTCTAGACTGACTCTTTATGTTTACAGAGACCTGTCAGGATTCATGGTCTGTTTCTTGTTGTATTTTTGATTTGTAGTCTTTGTGGGGTTTCCTGTTTTATTTTGTAGTCTTGTTTCTAGTGTGCTCCTGCCCTTGTGTCTCTGTCCCTGA
>LKNJ01005477.1:0-37521 GCA_002120245.1 Maccullochella peelii
CACACACACACACACACACCACACACACATCATTGAAATGCAGGAAGCTGGAGCAGACTACAGAGAGAGAGAGAGGGAGAGAGAGAGATGCAGCCTATATAGGTCACTTCCTCTCCTCCACCCGCATAGCTCAGAAGTGGGACTGGAAGGAGGGAGGGAGACAGAGAGTGAGGCTTATTATAGCAGGCAGGCAGACACACACACACACACACACACACACACAGAAACACAGAGGTCCTAGCAGATAAAGGAGTGTACACCTCAGAGAGTAGATTGTCACATCTATGAATGAAGCTCAGAGTGGCTTTTGCTAGAAGGTAATACTAATTCATTGTTGAGAGACCCAGGGAGGGAGTCAGTGTCAGTTCAGGGAGTCAGTTTTGTGTGTGTGTATGAGAGTGTGAGTGTGTGTCGGCATGAAGGCCAGTATCACAGATCAGGAGGAATTGATCAGATGCCCACCATTTCATCACATGAGGGCTGCTGAACATATGGCATACAGTATGCACGAAAATTGATACACATTTCCATTTAGTTCATATAGTCCATCAAATATTCATTACATACAATCAGTTTTAATGCACAACAACGTGGCTGCAATAGAAAGCAAACAGGAAAGTAAGTGCTGTGGGTGTGCACACTGGAGGCTGAAGTAATTAGACTGTAATGTTTGAGGTTTATTACAAATGGGGTCTTATTTCTACCATTATTTCTATCTATCTTCTATCTATCTAACACTGCACTCATAAAGTTTATTGCTTAGATTTGGGAGTGCGGCGACATTGCCACAAATTTCGGCTGGTCGAGAGTGCAGCATTTCCTACTCAAAAACATGTTCCTGCAGCTATGGTTAAAAACAAACAAACCTCCCAACTTATTAGGAAGAAGATTCATCACTGTTTACAGACTGATTTTGTGGTTCAACTTTAACCTTCTGTACTTAGCTTAGTTCTGCGCGCACAGTTTTCCTGCACAATGAGCAGAGGTGAAGTGGTGCGAATAAATGATTATACAGAATATACCCACCTCTGGGCAGGGGGATTTATTGTATACCTGTGTAACAAAAGATTCAGATCAGTGACGGTTTTGAGATCAATGCTGCCACCAATGTTAATCATGTTACAGTCTTCCATGTAATCTGTGACATTGAGTGCACTGTAGACTTTTATTCCCTGACTCAGACTTTAAGGCAGTGTCTCCTCCCCAGCAAAATGGCACCAAGCCGTAACGGACGTAAAAACTAAAACAATGAGCTGAAAGACGCTAAATCAGGAATACTCAGCTTGCTTTGCCCAGGGGCCACTTTTGCAAAATCACAGGAGGACAGGGGTCAGTTAATAATATTTATCAGATATCTTGTAGTGCTACCAGACAGGAACGCTACACTGAAGCTAGCATGCTTTGACTTGTGATGGCGCCTGAAATTTGCAGCCTTGCATACAGCAATTGTCATTTGGCAAATTAAACACAGAGGTTTGGTATGAGGTGGCAAAATAAAGGCAAATTCATCTGTTCATTTTTCACTGAATTGTCTGTTTTCGTTGTCAACCTTTCAATGTTTGCTGTCCTCGCTCATCTTTGCCAAGAGGCAAATCCAGTCGCAGCAGCCCCACGCAGGGACATGGGAGATGTTTGCCCTCAGGAATTCCTGAAGGTCACCCCCTGGTGGTGGGCTGAAGTATAGGTCATAAACCCCGCCCCCTCGCTGTGGTGGATGGGACATGGGCCAAACAGAAAAATCAAATTACACGTCAAATACATTTTTCCCAAAGATGGTTTCTGGCATTTTAGGTAGTTCTTATCACGCTGATGTTTGTTCAAGTGTTCATTTCTCGGATACGTTTGGTTTTTAATGAGTTATTTGATGCTATGAAAAGGGGGTGTCACGTCATGATTGACAACGGTGAGTGTACTGCACAGATTGCTGATAATCTGCTAATATACAACTTTAACAGCCAAGGGACATTATTGAACATTTACTAATTGGTATAAACAAAAAGTTCCCAGTGTGAATCAATTTATTTTCATTGTGAATTAGAAAATGGTTGGGGGGGCTACCTGGCACCCTATCGCGGACCAGATTTGTCCCACGGGCCGTAAGTTGCTGCACTCTCTGTGGGTTTGTGAACCCTTTCATATTGTACATAATCATTTCATCCATTATTAATATAAAAATATTGATTAGAGATGCATTGAGGATAAACACAGACAATGCAAGTCCCTCCCCTTGCTGTCCGTCTGTAGCCAGCTAGCTTCATGGAGGGGTATGAAATGGAAGAGTACAGAAACACTGGTAGCTAGCCAATCATGCACACACAACAATGAAAATCAGGCAGATAGTGTGGATGTAATGAATGTTCTTCTAGGTCATCCCCTGATTCTTTTTCAACCACAAGCAGTGCAACAACTCTTCCTGCCATTTATGGTTTCCTATTGGTGTTTCCAGTTCATGTGATTTTCTGTGGATGTATTGGGTGCAGCTGATATTCAGCAGGAAAATAATACTCCTTTGAATCGGGTGTTGTGATGAGAGCTCTGGAAGGCCACTGTCTGAAAGGCCTTCACTGGCTTTGAGAGAAAGGAGAAACGAGCACCGCTTTTTCTGCTCGCTTGACAGGCAAACACAGCGTGGAGACATGTGTGTGTGTGTGTGTGTGTGTGTGTGTGTTCTTGAGCTCACAGGGGCAATATCACTGCAAAGGTTCGCTGCTTCTCCTTGTCACCTGCGCTCCTCTGTCCTCACCTGATGTCTTGTCAGTGACCCAAATGTCAAGTGCATCTGTGCGTGACTGAGTGTGTGTGTGTGTGTGTGTGTGTGTGTGTCGGGGGGGGGTCAACTGGGCAGAGGAGAAGACAGATCTGGGTCAGGCAGTTCCCATGAGTGTGTCCGAGCGCTCCGCTGAGGATGACATGTCTGATGTGAACGAGTGAGCAAGGAGGAGAGGGCGAAAGAGTGAGAGAGGGAGTGTGCAGCCAGACAGCGGAACAGCCAGTGGTCAGTGGAGGACAGAGACATCACATGACCACACACACACACAGCCTTGTAGATAATCCACATGCATCAGTGCATCAATGCTGTGACACTGACGGAAGCGGCTATGTAGTGGAGATGTACGTATGAGAGTATGTACTGAATGTATACATGTATTTATTTCTGCACTTAGAAAACCAGGACTTAAAGTAAAAGCTATTAGTGCCCACTCACATCAGAAAGTGGCACAATGAAATAGGTGGTGCTGGAAGCTAAATGGTGTGGTGACTACTTCTGAATCATGTGTTGCTTGTGACTAGTTTTGTTTGTGGCAAAATGGATACAAAGAGGAAAGCTCTATTAGTTTTTCCTCTCATTAGTCCGAGCAGGAAAAAAAAATAATTGGGCAGTGCAACACAGCTAATATGATAGCTTCCTCTATGTAGGTTCCAAATGAACTATTCTGTCAAGGGTCTCGCCCTGTTGTCGCCATGTCCAGCTTATACTAGTCATAGAAGAAGAGGAGAGCCCAGTTCAAATGTCCACTCTTAAATCGATCGTGTTGGAATAAAGCTAAAAGTTACAGTATGTTACTGGCAAACAGTTACCAGTTACTGGGAAAAAAATATTTCAACAAAACGCTGACAGTATATGTGGTCTACTGTGAATGTGTGGAGATTGGCCCCCGGCTGACGTTAAATTCTCTTCCTGAATTATTATCTCAGTCCGTCCCCCTTACTGCCACAGAAGAGAAAAAAGTGTGTTGTTAGTGTCCAACGGCATCTCTCCTCCAGTGTCTGTGAAGGCTTCATACCGG
The DNA here is from genome assembly GCA_002120245.1 of Maccullochella peelii. Lineage (NCBI taxonomy): Eukaryota > Metazoa > Chordata > Actinopteri > Centrarchiformes > Percichthyidae > Maccullochella > Maccullochella peelii. The sequence continues at coordinate 3,789 of LKNJ01005477.1, forward strand.
CTACCATTACTGTTACCTGTTCTGAGTCTCAGTTCTGGTTAGATAACAGTACAAAATAAGCTAAACCGATGAATAAGGAACGGACCATTTTATTTTATAATTATTAAGTATGGTATTAAAGTAAATACACAGACTAGTGAACCATGGTGTCTCCTATTTAAGGTTAAAGGTTCTGGAGTAGAGGTCAAAGGTCCACTCGGTTCCAGTTCTGGTAGGCTTTCCACTGGCCCATTTCGGATCAGATCTGTGAAAACCTCTTACTCTGAAGATGGATGGATAGACTTCTGAGTGATGTAAAAGTTGCTTGCTTTTTGTTGGATAGGTAAATAAAATGTTTAACTAATTAAATTTCATTAATCAAGATGTCAGTACAGTCCAAAAGCGGTGATGTATTGATTCTTTTTGAGGTAGAAGAACCTTAGGCGAAAAATCATGGGAAAACCACTCCTTTAAACAACCTATCAATCAGTCAGGCCCCTCACCAACTTGCAGCAAAACCAGGATCCTTTTGTAAGAGCTAAGAAAATAGAAAAAGACATTTTAAAAATAGTTTTTTTAGGCTGGATAGAATCTACGCTGAATGATCCCTCGCTGAGAGCCATTTTCACCACATAATAATGAATGACACACCAGGTCCTGGAAATAATACTCAGCAATCAACTGAAACCACCAAAGTTTTGAAAATCCATCATTAATTCACCATGGGTTGAGCGTTCATGGAGCTCCGAGCTGTACGGCTGTGGCTAAATTGGTTTTAATGGATTTCATGGGGTGCCGTTCGTGGGCCATTTGATTGACAAAGAGGTTTGAGAGTTGCCACAGCCCCCTGCTCTCGCTCTGTCCCCGAGCAATGCACCATTGATCAAACACATACAAACTGTCACTCTGTATTGCCAGAACGCCGGTGACGAACTCACCAGTTACTTCAATCGTCAGTCAATCAGCCTCACATCCAAAAACTGGCGTCACAAACTGAAGCAGGAGAATGATGTTGCATACATTTTCATTTGGTTCAAGGTAAAACTGAAAAAAGTCCTTGGATTCTAGGACTTCACTTCAACAAATGGATGGAACACGGATATAAATAACATTAAACTACTTACTTTTTCCACTTTTTCCAGTATCTGCTCAGCAGTAACATATTACCGTTATTGACAGGCATGTACACACAGCTCCATGTCCAGAGTACATAATCACACACCTACCGCAATCCACAGTGCGACCTACGACCTGTGATGTCCTTCAACGGCAATTGGCTCTCAATCTCCATGGAGACACCACGAGGACATGGGAGGGGATGTCCACACCGGACATGAGAAATGAGCACAATTACAGTTTTTGAGAGGTAATTATATGTGCGTTGTGGTGGCAAGGGCCCATAAATAACACCGGATCCACCGTGTGTGCTTGCCCGATAATTGAGGAACAATGAGGTGGGAGAAGGGAGCTGGGCGCATGCCGCATCACGATAGCACCTTGTCCATTGTGGTCCCTTTCACCCCAGAAGAAAGGAAGGTCAGTCAGCCAGACAAAGCTGAATGGTATCAAGCACCAAGGCTACAACTCTGCCAATGAGTGTCTCTAATAGCATGGTGGAGAGTAAAAAAAGGGAGAGAAATTGGGAGGGAAGAGCTTGTCAGCCTTTTAGTGTGGCTTTTGTAAAGACATTAGATAAGGTGTGGAAATCTGTAAACACTAATACATGTACTACACAGGTACTGAGAAATGTAAAGCTTTGGGATACCCACAGCACGGACAGAACATATGCGAACCAATTAGAGATTTGAAAAAAAAGACATTTTGGACTGTGAGGGTTTCCTGGAAAACATACGCTAAATACAGGCCCCTCCTGTAATTTCACCGATGGCTTAATAGTCTCTGTTCGCCCCTTCCCAAAGCAGTTTATCTTCTGCGGAAGCGATAGAACAGTAAATAAGTAGCTTATGACACACAAGAGCTTTTCTCTGACTACAGGGTGGTTGTCAGTGTTAGCTATCCTTGCATGCTCCGAGCTAACATCAAAAGTGATGGGGCTGTGTTTCACCAGCGCTTTCACTGCTACAGAGCTAAGAGCTGGAGAAATTCACTAACAAAGAGCACCCTGTAACTGCAAGTAGGTTAACGTTTAACAATGTTTTTTTGCCAGGCCTATTCCCTTGTACAGTTAATCTCAGCACACATGCATATTTCAAATGCCGTGGGTGGAATACCAGTCTTCTGGCCCATATTGGCAACTTTCTGCCTTACCAGAGTGTTCTTGAACAAGTCTGAATCCCTTTCCAGCTCAGGAGTCATATAGTAAAGTAAGTAGAGTGCATTAAAGAACAGAAACATAAATGCCGGAGCTGCGTGATTCTGGGAGTCATAAAGCTCATATATTTCATATCAACCCCCTTGAGGACCAAACACTCTTGGTCAGGCTTCCCTCTACCTCCACACACACAATCCTCAAGATACCTTTCTTGGTCATACCATTCTCTTCCCCTACTACGGGCGCCTTCTACGGACCTCTGAAGTCCCCCTTCTCCTGCTATCAGTCACTCTTTCTTTTCTTTGTCTTTCTCTCTCCTTTTCCAGTGGAGAGCAACGTGTTTGTACATAATTTTCATTTGGAGGGGTCATATAAATTCTCCTCCATGCAAATGAGTCAAACCCCCGCTCACACACACAAACACCCCAGGTGGCTCCATATTGCATCGCCAACATGAATAAATAATTAAATGAAATCAAATTTTTTTATTTCATTTCCACAGCAGCTGAATCCAATTCCGCCTCCACCCTTTGAGGACGACACCCAGGTGACCCTCAGGTACAATTACCGCCATTCAAGACGTTACACAAAACACCTGGGTTTTAAAAGTGTGCTGCATTTCCTGTGTAAGACATAAAAAGGTAATATATGAAACAGCTGGTAGCATCAATGGCATTAAATCTCTGAAAGGATACATTTTATACACTATGAGTCTGTGGCGTTTTCTTTATAAATTTCATTTTAGGCTAGAACATGAGATGCAAACGCCTCCGTAATTTTTTCCACATAGTGTAAAGTATATTCCAGAACAACATCCTATTTCCCAGCCACATAAATATTTCAGTCATTTTCTCTCAGTTTCATGCGAGTGCCTTCCCAGGCGAGTGCACTAATTCACGTGAGGCTGCCGGCAGCCACAACAACGCTGTCATCTCTTATTCCAGGTCATGACCTGAGGAAGCCCGGGTGGCTGGCACGTAGAGCGCCCTGGTGACGTGACCTGCGGGTGACGACACGCTGGATTTCTTGTGACGCAGCAGCGCTCTGTTGCTATAGGGACTGTGGATGTTTCGGGATGGGAGAGGAGGTGTTATGCTTGCAATGACTAATCCATGGTGTCCATTACATAGATGTCTTGGCTTCTGTCTAAAAGGAATGTATGTCATTTTTATATGGTGCTTCAGTTATAGCACAACCAGTAGGGCCTAGGGGGTATTATAGAAAAACCAAAGTGTTGAGAGTAATGTTTTATTCTACCTACTCCAAATTGCATTTAACATTCATCTGTCTTTAAGATTCTGTTTAAAACTGCACTAACTAATATTTTTATATTAACAATGGATCAAATGGCTACATCTACAGAGCATTTTAGCGTCTTTTAGCTTGTTAGCTTGCTATACACTACCTGCCCGGCATCAAATGGCAAGACGAAGTTAGCCACCAGCTAGTGGTAGAGGAGAATTAAGCAGCTCAAGATCCAGACATTTTTCTCAGGAGTTGGCGGAGACAGAATAGAGCTATAATGAGAGTGAATACTGGACTATTGCCGCATTTGTGACGTCAACACAAACATGACTCCAAAGTAATGCTGTGTTACTCCGTGTGTGCTGGATGTGTAAATTGCAAGTGTTTGCAAACACATTCGCAATAACACTAGCTAGCTTTCTAAGTTGATAATATGTCAATATTGTTTTCTCATTTCACTGCCCCCAAGTGGCCAAAAATCTATTAAAGCAGCTTTAAGGGACACGGGCAATAAATGTGTCCAAAAAAATGTTTATTAGAAGGCCATTACTGTACTTTTAAGTACACAAATATGCGCCTATTTTGGCAGTCATTGGAGGTAAAGAGTGGGACTCCTGTGAGATGCAATGGGAGGCTTGCACGAATTCTTCTGTTGGAGGCAAATCTGTATCTGAAATATTTGATTTACTTCAGGAGAATGGATTTAAGGAAACCCCAAAAATGGGCAGAGAGCAGTCAGAATTGAGAACCTATTGTTTATTTAACAAAGATTATAAATATGAAAAATATTTATACTACATATTGAAACCACAAAATATAGGACGTCGATGAAGATGAGATGATCTGCAAATATACTGTATATTAGTCATTTATGAATTGAATGTGTTATTATGTGATATCAATTGGTACATATATGTAGGCTAAGTTTTGTTTATGTTTTAATTATATTTGTTTACATTTGTTTGTATTTATATGAGGCTGTGTGTATGTATTTATTTAAACCCCCACACATATAGAATGTGTATGTGTGTTCAAATTCGCAAGAGGCCAATGTGTTTTTTTTTCTAGTTAGTTGCGCTGTAAAGATGTTGGTCAGTACTGTTAACGACATGTAAATGACACAAAAATTAAATGATTCATTAATTCCAGATGTGTGGATGACAGAAAGACCTTGATTTTGTTTTCTGATTCGCCCACCAGCTGCCATCTTGTGTTATTGTTGGCCCGAAAAAATTATGCTGGGTATTTACTGTGTCACAATAACATGTCTCAAAATCCCCATATTGACTATCGATGCATCATACTTAGTGTAATTTGTCCTGGGCGAGCCTTTCAGGAATACTGAAGAGGTGCCTTCATTGATTCACATTACTCAGCTGTTATTAGCAAGTGGATTGACTGATTGGTCACAAATCTGCATTCATATCAGCTGCATGATCAGTCATTTATATCAGCTGCTGGATACTCTGTATGAGATGGTGAAATATCTCCCTCTGCTATTTCTAATCAACCGTTTGTATTTTAATGTGGTCTTTCTATGCGACATATATAGATGCATACACGTACTCTATCACACGCAAGGCCCTGGCACGCACACTTGTCACCCTCACATCTTTTCATATACTGGTGCGCAGAAGATGGTAGAGACTTGACTCTGACAATGACTGCTCTGTGTGTGTGTGTGTGTGTGTGTGTGTGTGTGTGTGTGTGAGACAAGCATCACAAGTTTCCAGATGGGCGGGATTCAGCGATTACCTTTCAGCACTCACCATTCCTCTGTATCTGTACCTCGCCCCTGATCCCTCTTCTCAATAATTGACTGCGGGGTAACAAGGGCTCTATGTGTGTGTGTCTTTGTGTGTGTTTGTGTGTGTATTTGTGTGTCTGTGAGCTGCTTCTCTAATTAGATAGCCGAATATACTCTGTATTCAGCCATGGCACTGCCTCCCCCGACTGGCATAGCTAATGAAGTGCCTGTGCCCCTCCCTTGGCACTAGTGTGTGTGAGTGAGTGAGAGAGTGAGAGAGAGAGAGGGGTGCATAGAGTCAAGTTGCAATTAAAAGGCCTGTCATTGGTGTCTGCCATAACAGAGGCTCGGACTGTCACTATCCACCATCCTCAACACACTGTACGCAGTGAGAGGTGGAGGGAGAAGTGGGCACAGCAAGAGAGAAGAATACAGAGTGAGGGACCCATAAAGCAGGAAAAGGAAGAAGAGAAGAAAAGAGAATGAGATGGTGATTAATTGAGATGAGTGATTGATGATGAATGAGATGCTAATTGAATTGAATTGAATTGAATTGGTGAAGGTAGAGGAAAATCCACAGTAGGTAGGTAGTTAATTTGTTATTCCACCTGGTCACTGTAAATCTACAGTTTTAATTAAGGTTCATAACAAACTGCTGCACTCTGTGTTCTGTAAAGCTTGAACATTGTCACAGCAGGTCACTTCTGTCATCAGAAATGCGACTCCAAATGAATGCTAATGTTTATCTTTGTCTGCTGGACGTGCAAATAAGCAACTGTTTGCTAACACATTTGCATCAGCTATCTAAGGTGATAATATGTTGATGTTGTGTTGGCAGCTTGCTGTGCTGCCTTCAAGTGGCCAAAAAAATACATAAAAAAATTGCAGGTTTAATGATTAATCAATTGCCAAAAAAAATAATCATCCGGTGGATGATGAAAATAGTTAGTTCCAACCCTAAAAACAATCATCTCGACAGGAAAAATGTGCACGGGGCCCAGGTTGAAAATGATCATTGAGTACTTAGAAAAGTGCAAGGTCATGCCACTGGGGTTAAAATGAGAAATTACACTTCTTTAAACTTTCATTCTTCTGTCTTTATCACTTTACTCAAATATTGTGTCTTTAGACGCCAACATTTTATAACTAAATGTAGCAAAATAAACATTAGCAACAATGAACACATGTTGGTATTGGTACTGGTAGTTGAGCACCAGTAAACACCAGTATATTTTCACACAGATAATGCCTAACAAAACATAAATGAGAACAAATAAGATTCGGACAAAAAACACACCAGGAAATAACATTATGACATGACACAGTAGACTTTGTGAATTTATGCCATGATGAAGAAACAGATGTTTCTTGTGTATGTGTTCCTTTCTTATGAGGTTGCTGCCAACATTTAAGAAGCACACTATGTCAAATGTGTATCCAGGAGTCTTTCTTTTTACTTTAATTGGGATAGCCAGCACAGTTTTTTTGCTTACAGTGGTCAGTGGAACATATGAACTACAGTATATATCACACACACACACACACACACACAGTCTTTACCATTGTTAACTTTACATGCAGTTTGCAGTGTCTTGCACAACATGCTTACTGTGCCAAGATATAATGGAATGTCTATTAGCAGCTTTTTGTAGCAAAGGATGTGTACAGATGTGTTACTATATCTTCTCTTGCACTCTTACTGTACACACACACACACACACACTCAGATCACCTGTCCCTCCCCACCCTCTCAAAGCAGGATGCGGTATTTGAGGGCGCGGGGGACCCTGTTGATGACGAGGCGTCCGTCGTAGCTGAGCGAGGCGAAAAGCCAGGGGTCGGCTGACGACCACTCCGCCGCATACACACTGTCTTCATGTTCCTCATAGGTGGACACCACGCTGTCCTTTAGGGGCTCCTTACCCCTGAATCACACACACACACACACACACACACAACACAAAGAGGTGAGCTATGGAAACTAGAAAAGGAATGCATCATATCTTGCAGACTTCATGCAGGTCTCTGTTGACAAGCAACGTATGGAGGAACTGGAAAGACTAAATTGGCTAACGTTAGCTAATTAAATACACAACTTTAATTTCTTTGTTATTGTTTTTACTATACACTCAATGTAAAATGTGAAAACACAGTATGACACAACCTGCATCAACTTAATATAACTTAAATATACAGTGTTGGATGGAATCCATAGAAACAAGCGTCATCAGGTCACCAGCCACCATCAGCACCAGAAGGAGGTAAAAGAGCTAGTTAGTACGAAGTGTCGTCCGACCACGTCTGAAGGCTTTTAAAGCTGTTTCTGAACGGCCGTACTTGAAGGTGGAACGATAGTCCTGCCATCACAGAGATGGCGAGACGTGATAGTCAACGAAACGGGGACAACTTTCGTAGAATCTTTCCTCATTCATCAGGCATTCATAGCATTGCACTCGGTTGCATGACAAAGTCACAGAAGTAATTGTGGGAAAAATGTAAACGAGAGTTTGGGAGGAGTTCATATCCTGCCTACTTTTTTTTTTTTTTTACCTCTGCACACCTGGCCAATCACTGCATAAAATGGGAATGATTGCCCCCCACCCCCCACCCCTGTGGGTCTCCAGTGGAAAATAATGTTTACATTCACTGTTCTTTAAGAAAATGCATTGTGTGTACCCTTGAAGTCTGAAAAACAGGTTGAATGTATTTCATTCCTCATAAAATATTTGCAGAGCCCATTGTTAAAAATAGTTTGAAATCATCAAGGCAAGGCAACTTTATTTGTATAGCACATTTTATACACCAAGGCAATTCAATGTGCTTTACAGGGTAATAAAAATACAACAAGGTAAAACAACAATATAAAAGTGCAAAAATACAGGCAAGCGATACAAGAAATACAAGATTTAAAAGTAAAAAAGAACACAGAAAATACTTCCACATTTAGAATGTTTACATTCGCGTTTATTAGCTTGCAGCCTTCTTTTTCTCTGCCTTTGAGAGCTCACTGCTGCATTTCTTTGTGCATTGCCACCATCAACTGTCAATCAGCAGAATAGCTTGAACCGGTGGGGGGAATGAGTATTGTGTCGCCTGCATGCATGCTTACGTGCGTGTGTGAGCATATGCATTCTTACAAACGTGCGAAGGCACGATACAAACGGTGACCCTCCTGGAAAAACATTGCTCCATAGCGCTACAAGTGGTCAACTACTCCACATGGTACCTTCAGCAGTTTGTTTAGATATCGAGATATATTTAGATATTTTGTGGAGTGAGCGATCTTTACTCAGAACACCCCCCCCCACACACACTCTCTCTCTCTCTCTCTCTCTCTCTCTCACACACACACAACCTCTGTTTGTATCAGTTTACCTCCTTCATGTTGTGGACGGCCCACACACACAGCAGTACCTGCTGAGGACTGGAGAATATGTTAATTCACTATTTCTCCCTGTCTTCATTACACAAACAGCGACCTCCCCAGTGCTGAGACAGTTCTCCCACTGCTATAACAATGTGACAATAAATTACATTTTAGAATTATGATCTAGCATTATTGCCATCCCAGATTTCCCCCAAACCCACTGCTGTAAGTAGCCGTGAGAGAAAACAGTGACATACATATTTGGATTTATTTTACACATTAACTGTTTCACACAGACAGTAGCTGCTCCCTCTGGGCTGCAGCCTAGAATAAAAACACTCAAAGTGCTCTGCTCGTATAGATTCATTCGGAAAGAAATGAACAAGACGGTATATGTGAGACCACTTGACTGATGCTTTAAAATGCTGGACTTTGCCTCAATTAGCCTAAAGAATTAGGGGTAACATTTGTAGCAGCATTACAGTGAAAATAGACTCAGTTGTTTCCTTGGTTTATTATTAGGTCCACCTGGCTAAAACTAATGCAGTCGAATCTAACAGTCCTGCAATAAATCATACCTTCATGAAGGTTAGGATATTCAGTTTTTGTTCAAACTGTTTTAGAGGTGTATAACATTACACTGAGAGGTGTTAATATTTTGTCCAGCCTGTTTACATCAACGAGTATACCAGTATAATGCAATCTAATTCAACAGCAGCACAAACTACAACCTCCAAAATGACCATAAAGTGGATTTAACACCTCTTTAAATCAACTTTATCAAGGTTATAAGGTTGGTTTTAGCTAGGTGTACCTTATAAACTGGCAACTGAGGGTATCTCTACATAAGTGCACTGAAGTTGCTATTAAATCTAACAAAAAAATTTGTTAAGAAAATATGACTCAAGGCCTTTTTGCAGTGTAATCTGATGAAGTAAAATCTTAAATATTGTATATACACACACACACACACACATATATATATATATATGTATATACACATATATACATACATACTGTATACCATTGTTATACATTTTAATTAACCTTAATCACTCTTCCATATGAAGCCAAGGAGGCAATATGTTTAATGATTAGCAGATGATATTTCAAAGCTTATGAAGCCTACAGGCCTTTTCTAATGGAAAAATATGTCCTGCAGTCATTCAACGTCAGAGTGTGCTGAGGTTTTAGCATGAAACACTGGAGTGACCCTGAAAAAAAACAGTGGAGAAACTTAAAGTAAAAAACTTAAAATGTATTTTTGCTGAGGTATCAGTATACCTGTACATATCCTTGGTGTGTATTTTGACTTGTGTGGGTACTTGGACAAAATTGTAATTACTAAGACAAAGAAATGTAAGTTTTATTCATTTTTCTGCTGTGAAAGTGCCCCGTACATTATTTTGGAATTTTCCAGGGGGAGATGTCAGTAATGTAATTTGATTGGTGCGTACATAATTTCAAGGAGTAATGTATGAAGAGCTGAGTTTACAGGACTGCCCATGACCATGGGTAACTAGCTACTGTAACTTGCATTCACCTTCCAAGTGGAAGTGCCTTAGCCTAGCTTTCTAGCTTTGTTGAAAAGTTAGCAAGCTAGGTTTGTTGAAAAAAAAGGGGAAAAAATGTCTTATTAACGGCCCTCAGATTTCAGTCAACCACTTCCTTAGAAGCTGTTTCCACAAATACGTCTAAAAACAAATATTATCGTGTGGCCTCCATAGTCACCAGATCTCAAGCCAGTTAAACACCTATTGGAGATTTTGGAACAACATGTTAAGACCACAACCATCATCAGAACATCAAATGAGGGAATATATTTTGGAAGAATGGTGTTCATACCTTTAATAGCGTTCTACAGTCCTGGAGAATCTATGACAAGGCGCACTCTCTGATTTGTTAAATTGACGAACAGGCGATTCTCGAAAAGAAAAGAAAATCTGCAAATTTCATTGAACTGTTGAATTTTAAAAGCAACAATATAAAGTCAGAAAATAGTCCAACCACTGGAGGAGTTCTGGACGTGTCCGGATACTGTGGAGTGGACATGTACCGTACATACAAGAGGGGTCAATAAGTATAGTGGAAGGGTTAAAACTAACGCTGAGTGCTGGTGATTAGGAAGAAGAGTTGATAATTATGGATGAGAGTCAGTCATTGAGTTTAAGAGCTGGTAGTTATCGATGAGAGGGGGAATGGGACCATAATGGCTGGCGGACAGTGGTAGATTTGAAAAGCACTGAATAGTAACCATTACAGATGATATCCCTGCAATTCTAACATCGAATCTAAATGCAGTAGAGAAAAACTCCTTAAGTGTTTTGACAGTAACATATTTTAATGTTTTACCTCTCCACTTTTGAGTGTCAAAGTATGTGGAGGTTGAGGCAGTCAGCTTTAATCTTCGGAGAACTAATATCAGTTCAAAATACACAGCACATTTTTCTACACACTTCTGTATCTCACATTTTGTTTCATTAGGCTCCTTGTGGCTGTCCAGAAATGTACGAGAGGTATAATAATAATAAAAAAAAAGCTATGATCTGATGAAAACTGACTGACAGTGCTATGATTCCACATCTTCATTACAATACAGAATAAAAACTGAAGATGGGGCATCACTGTCCATATACTTTAAAGATGATTAAGGTCATTTATAGAAATGAGGTAAAAGAAAATGTTCAGGGCAAGAAAAAGTGTAATCTCAAAAAATCAATGGGACTGTGCATCCAAAATTAGGAAATCACATCCCTGTTAATATTTAATAGGTGGGGCAGTGAAGGATGGCTTATACATGGTTATAAACATCAATAATTGGCAATGGAGCTGATAATTGAATCACTCAATTTCAAATTATTTTCTTTCCCCTTTCTTTCCTTATTTGTGAATACGGACGACTCTCCTGAAGCAAAACACCAAGAACCAAGACCCTTATCTGTGTGCTCCTCACGGAAGTGAGATACTGTGGGCCAGTTCAAACCTTAAAATCTAAATTAGTTCTCTGTTTTTACAGTCATATCACTATTAACAGCCCTAAATATTTCTCATGATATAATTGCCATTGAATGTACTTAGCTCACTAGGTGTTTTTGGACCAAACTGTTCTGAGGACTCCCTGAGAGGAACTGGCGACTGAGGAGATCCCCCAGGAACAATATACCTTCAAGGGCTTTTTTCTGTTTGCATTCGCACCGCTGAAGTAACGCTGAAGTGACGTAACCACGAAACCATGTTGCTAGCAACATCACTCACAACGTCACACAAAAGATTTGTACATTTTACTTTGACGACTCAAAATCGTGTTTTTCCCCCCGTCTATGCTCAATAAAGCCTGGACTTCTACTATTTTAAACCAGACTATCCTGTCTTTTAGATCACTGGAAGCATTTCCTTTCTCTAACTAGTAAGAGTTGCTCTTACTTGTCCTCCTGGTGGTTGTCCTCGCCCTCGCTGAGCTCCTCATCATCCACCAAGTGTCCGAATGGCTCTGAGGAGATGGACACCATATTGGAGAGGATGAGGCGGCTGTCACTGCTGGCTGTCAACACCAGCTGGTCATGGCTGTGGTTGTAGCGGACGCTCCACACCCTGGGAGAAAAACACACGTTTGCAGGACCAGCATTTAACAGTGCAGCAATGTGGGGAAGTGCAGTACATTTTAGATTCATGCATGGATGTATTAAAGAGTCCTCAGCCATGTCTGTATCTTCCATTGTTCCAAACAAAGCTAACCAGAAACCAGCAGTAACAGAGCGCTGAATGCAGTGATATACGTGTTGACTCTGTATGTACGGACAGACCACACATGCTGAAACACACACACGCAAACACACAGTCGTGCAGAGAACCTGTCTGTCTCGATCTGTCTGTCACACACCCGTGCCCACACGAATCATGCAGAAAATGCAGCGTTCCCACAGTGGAATTCACAGCAAAATATGCCTAACTGGATGTGTATTCAGATGCCAGTAATGAGGATTTGGTACCTTGCAGTCTATACTTCTGCTTAGTTCACATGAGTTGATGATCATTATCACTATCATAAAGTCCCTGATCCTGGTTTTATTTGTTGCTCAGTTTCACCTCTTTTTCAATTAAATTCTTCCTCACCTTTCCTCCCTTCCTCTCTCCATTTTTGTCCCTCTCTTTCCATTTCTCTGATTGTCAACACTGTCTCCCTCTCTTGCGCTTTTTCATTCTCTTTCTCTCTTTGTGTTTGTCTGTGCCTCTCTCTCTCTCTGTGTGAGCCCGGGGCACAACTCAGAGTGCAGTCCCAGTTCCCTCACAGGGAGGGATTGAGGGATAACCGAGGCTGTTGACAGGAAATCAGGCTCGGCCACGCTGTTCCCCGCGCTCCCCAAATCCGCTTCCCTTCTAAAAAATAGTCCCTAATACCCCCTGAGGCTGCTGGGGGTATTAGCATCCTGGCTGCACTCTGGAAAAAAAAAAGAACGCGCACAACAACAAAAAACCCCACACACACACTGAGGGAAACACCCACATATATATGCTATGCATCACACTAAAGATGAGTGTATACAGTGGACAAATATACACAGACATGCATATGCATTATAGAAATGCAAAAAGATAAAAAGAAACCCCACAGATTAGATGGTGGCATGCATGCACACACACACACACACACACACACACACACACACACACACACACTCTAAAGAGATCCCATCTGCAGCTATCTATAGTTATGGATATGTTTGCCAAGTCTATCTTTCTTTTGGAGATAACACCCGCTCTAGTGTGTGTGTGTGTGTGTGTGTGTGTGTGTGTGTGTGTGTCTGCCTTTATCAGGTGAGGATTGGTGTGCTGCAGCAGTAGCCCAGTTTGGCTCTCAGACGCACTGATCATCTGTTCAGCTCATTCAGGAGAGAGTGTCTCCTATGCGTGCACACACACACACACGCACACACACACGCACACACACACGCACACACACACGCACACACACTTCTGCAGTGCACTATGTTCAGCTCTTAGCACTGCCTGAAGCTTCACAGAAGTCAACCTAGAGCAGGACTGGGCTGCATTCAACACAGTGATTCAATCCTTACTGACAAAACAAGTAGCTGCCTATTTAATTAGTAATTAGTGTATTACTGCCTTTTATTGCACCAGCAGTAGTTAGGGCATTTCATTAGTTAGGAGATAAAGCCATTAATAAAACCAGAAACAAATCAACAGCGGAGCGAAGGAGTTATCATCATGTTTATCATTATTGTTAGGGAGTTTTCCTGAATGTGCCTGAATTACACTCTAATGCTATGTAAAATACTTTTTCCCATTACACAAATACAGTCTAATTATATCAAACAAAGGAAATACTTTTTTTCCCCACATTAAAGTTGTAAAATGGTATGAGAATATTACTTTTTTGGTAATATTTGTTGTCAATGACAATCATGTAATAACATTTAAGATAAAGTGTGCCCCTAGCACAAGTTCAGTGAGCTGTGGCAAAATGTTGGAATTTGAAACACTATTGGGCACTATAAAAAGGGGAGAGTCTCTTTAAAGAAGCAACTATAAGACATTTACTAACTCATGTCCCACCTTGGTACACCCAAATTACAACAACAAATGTTATCTCTTGCCCCTATAGTGGTATGTAGCCATGCCCATCCTTTTTATGTTATGTGCCCAGATTTTGAGATATCTGACTAATACAATGGAGGTGAACGGAGTTTTGTTTAAACTGGCAGTTGTTTCTGACTGAATTATTTGACCAGCTGATATTACCAATTCTCCTCTATGGAAAGGAGGCATGGGGTTCCCATAATCTTTGATACATCAAAATTGATTTAAGTACAGCAAATACAGTAAACTGCACTGTATATGGTGAGGTGAAGAGATATAAGTTAGCTGTAAAAAATGTTCATTTTTGGGTGCATTTAAAGCACATTAACATTAAAAAGACATCATATACTGTGTTTAATTTGCTACAAAAGCTTGTGATGACAGTAGTGAATATTATATTCCTAAGGTTTTCTAAGGTTGTTACATTTCCGGTTAACTTAAGACCCAAGTACATATATCTTCAAGAGTGGGACGATGATGGCTATGATAACCCTCAGTGTAGTTACTACATGTTTTTATTCTTTGCTTAACCCTGTGTACAGAACAAATCTAAATATAGTCAAAATGTAGGTGGAGTAGCCATAATCTGCCAATGTCAAAGAACAGATAAATATGTGACTAGATCACGTTAATGAGTATATAAATATGTATGAATTCATGTTAAAAGAAGTAAAGATACCATTTCATTGGAACTTTTCAATCATCCCCTAGTAAGATTCTCTCAAAATGTCATTTCATTGTGATTTATATTCATATTATATTGAACATTGGCACATAATATCAGCTATCAGAAGGTTCAATGACATTGGCCTTCAAAAACTTGTACTGACCCAAAGACCAAGCATCTAGTTCAACAATGTTATACTTCATTAATTCATGTACTAAAATTGTCTGTTTGCCACCCAAACATGGGAGGATGAGAGCAGGCTCTGATTTAGTGTGGCTCTAAGGGTCACTTGAGCAGGATGGATGCTTGCTAACACGGCAACTTGAACTCAGGTCCTCTGGTTCAAGAACAGTACCCACTCCACTAGCCACCCCTGCCTGAACCTCTCTGGACACACCACACACACACACACACACACACACACACACACACACACACACACACACACACACACACACCATCCACCAATCCACCCACCAGTGTGAGTGCTCCTCCAGGGTCTTGACGGGCTCCTGGACATTGCGGACGTCCCAGAACTTGACCTTGCAGTCGTCTCCACAGCTGGCCAGGTAGTACTGGCGGTTGGGGTTGAAGTCCAGGTCACGCACCAGCTGGCCATGGGCATTCTCAATACAGTAGATCTGACTGGAGAGGAGAGAGAGATGGAGGGAGGAGAAGAGAGAGGTGATTAGAAGGAAGGGAGAAAACAGGAGGCATGGAGGGGAAGACAGATGAGAGGAGAGGCAGATAGAAAGGAATTAGAATGGAGGGATAAGAATGAGAGGAAGCAGCCGGGGAGAGAAAAGATAAGAGAGAGGTATGGAAGACAGGGAGAGAGAGAAGGGATATGACAGAACAACAAAAGGAGATACGAGAGAGAGAGAGAGAATTCACAGGGTCCACACAAGCTTCTCGAAAAATCCCAGGCTAAATCAAAGCCTCCTCTGTGTTTGTATCTGTCAGCGAAGGCCAGGCTCAATAAAGAAGCCGACACCGGTGGTGGTAAATTATACAGGCAAGCCTCATAACCGCACAGCCTTGAGTTCCTGCTAGAGTGAAGTGAACAGAATGACAAGATAGAGGAAGAGAGGCACTATACGCATTGTGTCTCTTTCCATCTTCCAGGACACTTCCTCCACCTCCTTTCATCCCCTACATACACACACGTTTTCCTCGGCTCACCTTATCTTTCCTCCTTAAATATATACTTTAAAAATACTGTTTCTTCCTCTTTTATTTGCTTACTCCTCCATGACTTTTCTTTACGTATTGCCATGGTTTCAAGAGCCAAATTCAGTAATTTTTCATTTTCAACAAACTAACTTCCCTCTTAACTTCTCTCTTCCCGGGAACTATAGTTAACAAAATAAAGCAAATGTTTCTGTGTCTGTTAGCTTGCTTTGACTACTGTGTTTAAGTGATTTAAAGCTGCACTATTTTTTACCCTGACGACGGATTGAATGACTATGTGTAATGTGAAAAGTGTTGCTCATAGTGAGAAAACCCACAGAAAATTATTTGTTTTTCTGGCCCACAAACTATGCTGTCATTAGCCTCATTTCCAGGTGCAACAGGCTTCTGTTTTCAACAAAAAAGCTAAGATAAACCCACAGTACACTACCTACTCAGCACCAAACAATAAACAGACAAAATTAATGACTGAACTGAACATCTAGCAAGTTAAAGACAAATGATTTGTATGTCTCTAACATGGAAACAAATAATTATGTCTAAAATTATGAGACCAAACAGACCTAAAAGGAGAGCGAATTTAATATTGGATAAGATAAGATTGAAGTAAATAAGCAACTGTTTTCAACTGTTTGTATATAGGTGAAAAAACATCTGTCTATTAAAACTGGACCCAATGTTGTTGAATTTCTTTTTTCAGTGTTTTAGATTATAACCTTTACTTCAGTAGCATTTGATGACAAATTCTACAGGAGATGCCAGACATATTTCTTGGCAAAATCCTTTGCATTCATTACAGGGTGATTCTGCGGGTTTGCCAGTGAGATGTCACTGCAGTAATGGCGGCTTGTTTATTTCTGCCTTAAACCTGGATTCGTCTATATATGACAAAATATCTGTAAAACAACATTCGTATTGCTGCATAAGCAGCCCTTCTATGTCTGTGTAATAATGTAACTTGGTGTAAAAAGGTATATAATATAATATAATGGTTCTGTTGCTAATTTTAGCAAGCAGTCTTTGTAGCCTCCTGATACTGTTTTCTAAATAAAAGAAGAAAGCAGCAAATCAACTGGGGGTCAGAGAATGGAAAGCCATTTGAATAAACTGGTAATTAATTGGATCTAAAGCTCTGCCTCCAGCATTAATGCAACATGAGACTGTAGAAAATCAGTACTTGTTTCCTTCAACACCATTTCCTCTCCAGGCTAGCCTAGCAAAGCTCAGCTTTGCACGGCTTTGTTCAGCAGAGTGGAAAGCCTCAGTGTTATGGCCCAGCTGGATGCCAACCGCAGCTAGCCAGCTAGCTAGTCACCCTGCTGATCAAGTTAGGCAATTAACATGCTAATTAAAAATCCCATTAAAATAAGGAAGGTATAAGAGAATGACCTGGGGCAGACTGCTGGGCTTCAATTAGGTCAAGACAACTCAGGGACTGTGCGTGACTCTGTGTGTGTGTGTGTGTGTGTGTGTGTGTGTGTGTGTGTGTGTGTGTGTGTGTGTATTTGTACGTGCTGTCACTGCCACTGGACCGTGGCATTGGTGTTAGCATATGGAGCTTGACAGAAAATGTCAAAGAACAAGTAAGAGCTTCCAGTGAAAACACACATTTTTCATGGAGCATAGATTGAGCATACGTGCACGTTGTAAATGACTTATTGTGTACAAATGAGTGTACATAAATTGATATCTGGTTTGCACTTATTAGCATGTAACTGCATAAACTCCATCAGAAATCCGTCAGAAATCCCTCCCACCCTGGCTATAAGACTTTTGTGCAACATTATCTGGATATTTCCAAACATGAGCTGCGTCCCAGTCGCATAATTTATACTATACTTAAATATGTAGTACAATCTCACTGGGAAAAAGTCAGCATACAGACCTAAAATCATAATTTTTGATGGGTACTGTTGTCCCTCTATGCAATGCACAACAGAAATGCAGGAGCTATGCACAGCTGATCTGAGAACAGTGATGCTATTGCTCAGAGCTCAGGAATATTGCCGTTTGATAAGTTCTTTGATTTCAATATGGCATTAGTGTTCCAAAGTCATTATTTGATTGGCGTCATACTGTTTTCTAACATAGTTTATTAAGAGTTCAAGTGTGTGTGAATATATCGCTGAGTTGTTGAACTACACCAGGCAGGGGTTTCCAAATGCAACTTCATCTTAGCTATATTAAGGTTTGGGTGATATGGTGATATAAATTTCTCTACCATCAGAGATTTACTTTTACCATGGTAGCAATTAGGCTTCGGTTTCACTAAAACACAAATAAAAATGTTGGCTTTAGATAGCTGGTTCGGTTTTGGATCCAGTTCCATATTGATAAAACACTAACTAACGGAGCTCTTATCAAACATTTTATTTCTCCTCACTCTTATTTTTAAATTAGCAATATGCAAAAGGTTGAGGTAACGTTAGCAAGTTTCTCATTTTTTGTCACTTTTGCCAGTTAAAATGACAAACGTCGCTAGGGCGTATTATATCAGCTGTAGATAAGTAATGTTAATGTTGTAATTATTTCAAGCCAGTGTCTGTGTTCGGCCAAAGATAATTTGTGGGTTGAGTCATTTATGAGGACCATCACTCTACAATTGTGAGCGACCAGTGTGCTTTTGTGGTTCAACGAGACCAACAGAGTGATGACTCATCTAGACTGAACGTTAATGTGTATCATATCAATAATTTATCAATAAGCTCTGGATCAGGACCCCCAGTATTTTTAACTTTAGTTAAAAAAGTTGAAAGCGGAACCCAAATGGATTAGATACGGGATTCAAATGATGCTAATGTGACCAAAAACAGGTATCCTGTCTTGATATTTTATCCATAAACAGTTTCTTAATTGATATTCCAAATGTTTTGCTAATATGAATATTTATTCATTTATTGCATTTATGGAACATGATTTTAAGGAAGATAGGTCACCTATAAGAATGAATACATACAGTACATCTACATATTTGAAAGAGGCACTTGGGACTTTTGTTGAACTTCAATTTCACTCAAAATAGCAATTTCATGTGTAAGTTTGAGCTGGAGCACATGATTTATTTACAGTGCTCCCTCCCTCTCCTGTGTGTGACTCTGGGGTAGAAGGCGTGACCCCAGGCTGTAGGGTGGCTGGCGTTCAACGCGGCCCGCCGTGGAATGGGACGTGCACGCCGCGTGAAAAGGAAATGGAGCAGGAAATTGGGTTAGTTTCATTCTTTCCCTCTCTGGTGTCTCTGAGCAATCCCCTCCACGCACGCACGCACACGGACACACATACTCACGCATAAACTCCCTCGGCCCGGGCTAATAGTGGAGAGGCCTGGGACTTTTTGTATGTGTGCGAGTGTGGGTTTGTGTTTGTATGAGTGCGGAGGATTAGAGTTGTGGCCGGCCTAAGCCACCAAACACACTCAATCTCAAGTCATCCAGCCAGCTAGGCTGAGAGTGTGTGAGTGTGTGTGATGGGGGGGTTGATGAGGGGACAGGGGACCTATTACACACACTGTTAGGCGCTCACAGATAAAAACATAAAACTGGGAAAACACACTCCCTCAAATACTGTTATGTTTGTAAATACAGAAGAAGATATAGGTGTGTAAGAGGGAAGCTACAAAGGTAGACAGACAAGAACACATTTGGCCATCACACACTCTCTCACACACACACACACACACACACACACAATGATCCACACACACCCTCCTGGCTTAGTCTGGGTGATAAATCTCTCTGCTGAGGGGATCGACTGGAACTCATAGTCACACACATACACGCACGTCTCTGTTTCTATGACAACTGCTGTGAGGAGGGCGGGAGGGAGGGGGAGAAAAGAAAAATCGAAAGAGGAGAGCAATCATTTCATCGCTGATCAAAATTAAAGCCTGGCTTTGAGATGGAGCTGGCAGAGAAAGAAAGACGGGAGAAAGAGAGACAGGCAGGCAGGTAGAGGGAGAGAGGGAGAGAAGGAGGGAGGGGGAGAGTCTGCCCATGCATAAAAGTAAGGGATCATTACATCAAGCAGCCTAAATGACTGGGGAGATTCTTGATGGTTAGCATGAAGTGCTCACAAAAGTTGATGAGACAAAAACTAATTTCACAACTAACAAAGTGTAAACTACCCAAAAATACTGTTACATACCCTACACTTAATTTTACTGTAATTAAATATATCTGAATTCAGTACTTGACAATAATACTGTAGAAATCATACCATCATCAAGTCATAATGTATCCATAGATCTTGATCATCTTGGTCTCATAAACAGGGTTATGTTAGAAGGAAATAACAGCCTGATCTTACATTTTCCCTTCCTGCAATATAACAGCACTGCTTCTTAAGCCCAGTTCAGACCAAAGATTCGCAATGAGACAAGTTGATACCTGCAATGCGTTGGTCTACAATGTTCTGAAACCTTCCAGTTTTCACCAATGGGACTACATGAGATGGTGTATCGTTTCCATAGCAACAACTCTGAACTTCCGTTCTAACTGACGGCTTTTTAGGCTTTTTTTGCAGCTGGATCTAATTTGTAGTGTCTTAGAATATGAATGAGGATAGTGATAGTGAGTTACTTGCTACAGTTGCATTTCTAGTGTTGATGAAACGATGAAAACATAAAAAAGGAGAGGGTCGAGATGACCACCTGACTTTGCTACGAGCTGATTGGCTGTTGAAACAGGTGACGTGCCTTACGTTCTAAAACCAGCCACTGGCAACTTGACACGCTGAGTCGCAGGCGACGCCATCAGCCGGCTTGAGTCGAGCTGAGACGGGCCAGATCACACCGCTGCAACTTTTCCCTGCAATGTTGTAAAGCGGTTTCGTCTCGTCGCGAATCTTTAGTTTGAACTGGCCTTAAGTCTTTAACAGATTAAGAAGTGTTGAGTCACTTGTTTTAACCACAGTGTTTTGGCACAATATTATGTATGTAGCCACCAAGTGCATATTTAAGATCCCTTTTACAGGGTTCTCGCTTTAATGTGAGTCAGCTGGAAAAAAAAAATCTGACAGAGACAGTATTTTTAACCAACTCATGGAGCTAACGTTAGCTTAATAAGCGAATTAGCTATAGGTAGAGCTGAGAAATTTCAGCTGGCAAAATTGACTACTGAAATGAGAAGCCTGTTTTTGTCAAGGACCAACTATTTAAAAAATGACTGCAAATTTGAAGTGGGAAGTCTGCATATGAGCCGTGTGAGAACGGAAAGCTTGACAGGCACAACAACAGTCACTAAGAGGGGTGGTGGGCTGGTATCATACATCAAATGGTATTTTTGTTCTTTTTCATTCTTTAATTTCAAGGTCTCCATAAGGTCATGCATACACCATTATGAGAGTTACAGTACGATGTCTGGTTCATGTATACTGGGAAGGGGGCGAGGGGGTACTTGGAGCACATGAAAAGGTTACAGATGATCGATTTGACAGTAGGCAGGTTCAAAAGGTCACCGTCAAATCAACATCGGCATATGGAGTACCACCATTTCAAAAACAGCTGACATCTTTTGCATAATGGCTCGTATTAGAATGTGAAATACGATACTCCTAATAGGCAACACTTTCTGCGTAATGGTGCTATATTTGAATATGTGAATAAAATATGATGGAAAAGGCTTTTGAATAATGGTTTACCTTGGGTACCCTATCATTATGACACGCCGAAGCACTGCTAAATCTGTTGAATAGGTGGAATGAAAAGGCTATTTTTGGTCAGGAGGCATGCCGTGTGAACAGGAGCTTGTGTTGCCTGCCTGGATGAGGAGTTTTGATACTGTCTTGTACTTGTCTTTGTACCAACAGACAGCTGGCTTTTAACCTGGACTGTGAAGGAGCAAATAGCACCACTATCAGTCATTTCACCTTCGTTTACGCTCTCTCTTTCCATATCTGTTCATTGTGCTCCCTTTCTCTCACTCTTTCTCTTGCTCACTCACTGTCAGTCTCTCTCTCTTGCTCACACACACACACACACACACACACACACACACACACACACACAAATACACACCACAGGGGAGGTGTAGAGAGTCCATGCTTCACTGCAGCACTGCACTGCTTTTCAGTATGCACCCTGCAATGCATGGTATGGCCGCAGGCCTGACAGCTATTACACAGCTCAGTGTGTGTGTGTGTGTGTGTGTGTGTGTGTGTGTGTGTGTGTGTGTGTGTGTGTGTGTGTTGCCCCTCACTGTGGACTGTCGGCCCAAGAGGGAATTTGGGGGAGATGCAGTGTAAAAGCATCCTCAGTGACAGGCATGTCTCTCTCCTTGTCTGTCTGTCTGTCTCTCTCTCTCGCTCACACTCACACACACACACACACACACACACACACACACACACACACACACACAGCTGTATGCCCAGTGGCTAGTACTACATGCCTGTTAGCTAGCCTAATATTATTCAAAGGCTCAAAGCACCCCAGTGTGCCAGCAATGACACACAGTTGGTTCTCCACAAACTAACGCAACAATGTTTTTTCATAATTTCCCTACAAAGACATTCTGAAATTTACTGACTGTATATTTGTACTATAGTAACAATTCTACTATAGTACAAATATACATTTATGTATCCAGGCAATGACCATTGTATTTGACCTGCATGGTTCCTCAACAATTTCCTGATTTCAAACTTTTTCCAGACCTTAATTTCTTGATGGGCTGAAAGGTTTTGTATGCTCACAATGGCAAAACAATATGGCTGTAGGCTGACAAGGCTACATCACTCCAAAGCTGAACATTATTTCTGAATGACAGGGGGGCTGCAACTGTATCAAAGAAAAAATGATTAATTTTAACAAGGACTAAACAACTTTTTGGTGCATTTTTACAAGAAATTTTCACATCAAAATTGCGACATGAATTTCCCCTGGTTATCTCAATAAAGTTTTGCACCATGAAAGGACAAGATCTTGGCGGTGAAAGCCCTGCATGTAGGAAGAGCCATTCTAACACCAGCTGTGTCAATTATGGCAAGTAGATTTACTTGTGAAGGTATTTAGACTTGGCCTGCTAAGATGAATCTAGTCTATAGTCATAAACATAGTCTGTGGCAGACAAAATCTAAGTTCCAAGTTTTTAATCATGTAAATAGTTAAACTACTTGCTATCACTGCCTATAGGCTACCAATGTGCATCTGTGCAGCACCTATGCACCTTCGTGGACCTTAAACTTATCTATAAGAACATACACTCAGGGAACACTTTATTAGGTACACCTGTACAATCCAATGCAATTCAAAACAACTGTTCTAAACGATAAATGGCTGCATTTATAGTATAGCACTTTTATCAAAGCACTTTACAATTTGCCTCTCATTCACCCATTCACACAGCGCACACTTGTACAGGAGGAGCCGGGGATCAAAACACCAACCCCGTGATTAGTGGACGGCCTGCTCTACCTCGCTCTACCATAAAATCTACTTTCATGATGCCTATAATGTCTAATATCTTATTTTTTTGGACACTGTCATAAAGGTGTTCATTTAATAACATGTTTTAACATCAAGGTCACAGTTAGTGGTGCTGTTGTAGTGGATTGCATCATATCGGAGGTGTTTCTAATACTCTGCCCCCCTCATGTATGTAAATGGAAAGGACAGAAAATTAGCACCTCTCAATATAATGTAGTCCAGTACAACACCACCTTTAACTATGACCTCAGTAATAAACATATAATTGAATTTACACATTTCCGACAACATTGAATATTATAAACTTCATAAAAGGTAGAATTTATGGCAGAGCTGTTGTATTAAACGACGACGTGTCTCCACGTCCTCCCACTGTACAAAAATGAAACCAAAATATCCCAGATACGGGAGCTGCCATCTTGAGCTGCAGACGTCATTTGGGAGCCGCGGTATTGAGTTCCCGTCCATACACCTGTCCGAACCAATCGCGAGCACACCACAATCAAATCAAATCAAATCACAGCTGTCAATCATGACGTCTCACCCCCTTTTTATAGCATCAAATAACTCATTAAAACCAAACTTATCAGAAAAATTAACACTTGAACATACTTCAGCGTGATAAGAACTTCCTAAAATGACAGAAACCATCTTTGGGAACATTTTATTTAACGTGTGCTTTGACATTTTCAGTTTGGCCCATGTCACATGCGCTAACATGAAGGGGTGGGGTTTATGACCTATACTGCAGCCAGCCACCAGGGGGCGATCCAGATGTTTTGGCTTCACTTTTGGGGAGCTGTCATGTTGTCCATCTTTAAATACAGTCTATGGATGTACCTAATAAAGTGGCCACTGAGTGTATGTTCTCATTTGACTGCTAAGTGGGTCTGATGTGTCAATATCTGCATAGTAGTACCGTTTTTATGGGCTTCAAACAGCACCCCTTTTGTAGATCTGTGACATGCTAAAACACATAGTGGTAACACAAGCTGAGACAGGTCACAAAGTCAGCAAACTATCTCGATAATATCAATTATGCCGCTATATCTTTCCTGACATTATCTAACGTTTGCCGCTATAAGCTACTGGTCATACCAGACCAAGACTCTTAGTGTATGAAATAGAGCAAGTGTGTGTTTTATTGTTCATGCAACCCCAATTATTTGTCCCAACTGGAAGCTCTGTGGTTCCATCATTTCAATCACATTGATCTGCTGTGTATTAAATCTGCTGTATATTTAATTAATATTCTTATAAAAACTCAGCAACTTTTTGCACATATTGTTCATCAAGGAAAGTCTTCAAAATGCTGCCAAGCACTTTCTGATGACCTATGGAATAAGTGAAATATGACCTTTAAAAACATGCATTCATGCAAAAGACCTGCAAGACATGCAACGGCAGCCCTGTACAACAGGGAAAAAAGGTACAATGAAAAAGAAGGCTGAGAAGAAATGAAAATGTGTGAGAATTTTCCATTAAACACCGCCTTCCGTCTCCAATATTGGAGCAGCGTATTCCATAATTTACATAATGCTGCATATTACATCAGTACAAACTAGAACAGAATCCATATATGTTTTATAAGCAGTGTTATCTTTGTATTTTTTTTTAAAGCACTGTGTGTCTGGGAGACGAGGTGCTGTAGATACCGTGATCCTCTCTAGGGTGTTAGATAACTAACTAGAGGCGGCTGCTACTGCTTCGCTGTTCTCCCTGTCCTTATTTCAGAGCAGGGCAGCTGTGATTGGGCTGGCAGAGTGGGTGACAAGCCCCAGGACTGTGGGGGAGAAGAGAAGAGAAGAAAAGAGAAAAGAAGAGAAGAGTGTGTTTGCTGTTTGTGTACTTTCATGTGTGCTTTTGTGTGTGTGTGTGTGTGTGTGTGTGTGTGTGTGTGTGTGTGTGTGTGTGTGTTTGTGCGGGTGTAAGGGGACACCTCAGAGGTCATTTGAGGAGGCAGTGGAGCATGCTGAGAGGCTGCCATCACACAGCTGCCACGCCAACTGGACACACACACAATCACACACACATGCACACACGCACGCACACACACACACACACACACGCACGCACGCACACACACTTACAAATGTAGAGGCATGAGCACGCAACACCACTCACACAAAAGCAGAAAAGGTACACAGCAAAGAGCAAACACAGGCAAGCACACAGTCACTTGTCACATGCAAGTCACTTACTCAAACAGACACGCACACACAAACGTGACTCACCGCTCATTCACACTTTCACAAGCTTTCCACTCACAACCACTTCACACTTGCACATGGATGTGCACGCATGAACACATGCACACACACACACACACACACACACACACACACACACACACACACACACACCATGTCCTTGGCTGTTGTCTGTCTCAGTCTAAAACCGAGGCTTGAAGGAGTAAAGGATGCTACAGGGATTCATTCAGTTCATCACTCCAGTGACAAAAACAACAACACAGAGACCACAGACCTATTATTAACAATCAATATAAACTAACATTTCTTTTCATTATTGATTCATCTTCCGACTATTTTCTCAATGAATCGATTAATAGCGATCAGAAAATAGTAAAAAGTGATAATAATTTCCCATGATGCAGGATGGAATTTTCAATTTGCTTGTTTTGTGCGACCAACAATCCAAAACCTACAGAGATTCAGTTGACTATCATAGAAAACAAAGAAAAGCAACACATTTTCACATTTAAGAAGCTGGAATCAGAAAACTGTGGTCATTTTGGCTCATTAATCAATCATCAAAATTGATGCTGATTATTTTTCTATCAATCAGCTGATGGATTAATTGTCTAACTAATTAATTGTCAATATGTTTAAGTATTTGACATACTCCTGTCAGTATTATCTCCTTTTCTTTATCCGTTTTTTTTTTTTTTTTTATATCTGTACAGCTCTTTGTAAACTTTGAAAGTGGTATTAAAATAAAGGTTACATTTCCCCCAGTATAGTTACTGTAAATACAGACAAATACCTCCAGTGATTCTCATAAGACAAACAACCATGAATATGAAGAGGAATCAGTTCCATCTTTCTAAATATTAAGTTATTCCTTATATAAGCATAAATGTACTCAATTATCATATGAAAGTAAAATCTACTTGATCATATGTTTTTCTTTGGCTAAGCTAAATTAAAAGCTTTACCAGCAGCGAACCATTGATGGACCAGTCATTACACACTCAGGCTATGCAGATAAACAGTGTTCAAACCCACAGAACTTTATTTAAATTTTTAGCGTAGATCTCTAAGTTTCCAAAGATACCAGCTCAATTTTAGAGAAATGTGCATAAAATAATGCACAAGATATCTTTCAGTAGGCTGTGATATTAGAGATGAGACTGTGGTCTCCGCTAACAAGCCCTGTGCTGCCGCCCCCTCCTTCCCTTTGTGCCGACGGCCAAATCAGCACTGTTGCATCTTTCAAAATAGCACAGCAGGAGGAGGACGGCCAAAACGGAGCGTGCAGGAACTCTATAATTTGTTATGGGGCTGATGGGGAGTGCTATCAATGATTCAACTATCTTATCTGGGCCTGTGATACACATCTTGTAAATATATTCTCTCTCTCTCTCTCCTTCACCCGGCATCGCTCTCAATCTCTTCGGCACGTTGCTGTTATCATGGCGATGGATAGCGAGGTGATTATTATTCCTCTAGCAGTCTACACGTACACACATGCTGACCTCACTCATCACATACCTCAGAAGCACAGGCAACACAAACAAATACACACACACACACACACACACACACACACACACACACACACACACACACACACTCACACACAGCTTGTAAGGTGGGTAGTTGATAACCTGCAGTTACAAGGTTAATGTGTGGTAGTACACATGCTCCATGTCAAACAGGAACATTTGTGTCACACTGCCTCGAACTTCATCATGTGCCGAGGAGAAGCTTACACTTCATTAGGTTCATGAACAACCAAAGGACCGCAAACGAAACGTGGCATACAAAGAGGATGCACAATTCATACATTCTTCTAGACAAAAACAGAATTTGGATCAAAATCGTAGCAATGTGCAGGTAGTTTTTATCCCATTGTCTTCAATTTTGCTACTTACATTCTGAAAAGTATATATATATATATATATATATATATATATATATATATATATATATATNAGAGAGAGAGAGGGCTTTTCTTAAACATATACAATACATGTGGCAGTACTGATGTGGATTGGGGGGAGAGCTGTAGCAAAACTCATATATAATATTTTCATCCAGCATGATGAGTCAAATTAAAAGCATTTCCATGTACTGCACTGAAATATCTTGTAATGACATGTAAACGCACACTGAAATTGTTAAGCTCTGAGAGGTTAACTTATATGACTCTTACATGACTCACTTCTGTCAGATTTAAATGCAGCCTGTAGGAAAACATCCGGCTGGTTTGAAGTCAGGTGCATGTGGAAATTTGCCATGTAAAATAAGTGCTTTAATACTGAGTGGCAAAGATTACAGAAAACATGCCTTGTGTTGATCTTTTTAAATGTTCAATCCTCAGTGCGACCAAAGCACTGCCTTTTAAAGTCTTCTTCTTGGCACTGGCTTACTGGCAGCCATAGTATTACTGAGCACATGTGGTTTCATCCACTCAAGTATCAGTACTTCCTCAAATTTCCAGAAAAATTATCAATACAGCGAAATAGGAGAGGTCTTTACAAAAGAAAATTAAAAAAACAATCTGGATTCCCTTAAATAATGGCCATCAGGATTTGCAGAAAAGGCTCAGATTTGAAATAAAAAAGTAAAACTATATGTATGTATGTATACAGTATATGGACATTGTGTTTTCAGACCAGCCCCAGTAAGAGAAGCTCACCTCATGGTGCGAAGGTCCCAGCCTCGTATGGCCGTGTCATTCGCTGTGGCGAGCTGGCTGCAATTGTGGTGGGGGCTCCACTTGCCTGAGGTGAACTTCAACTGACCTTTGCCCTCCAGGGTGGCAGTACTGGAGACCTGCAGAGGGAAAGCAACACTTTTATTACCATCTCTGAGCAGGGACGTGAATTTCATCCAAATATCTGTGAAGGTTTCGTCAGTACAGTGCATTCAGTCAGCATAATAAGGCATTATTAGTCATTTTCTCTGCAGGCCACACTGAATATTTGGGCATTACTGGCACACCAACTACCTGCAACATCTGACATCAATTCTTATGTGATGTCAGATGTTGTGTTTTCAGCTTGTTATGCTTCCCACAAAATATCAATTAATGCAGCTTTAAATTACCTGTTAAAATAGAAAGTATGCAGTGATGAGACTGAATAACAAAGTAACATCAAATTTAAATTCCATGTTTTAAATTTTTTTTATCAGAAATGCCAGTAGCGATATTAATATTTTCTCAGAATCTGCACTGCTCCCGTAGCTTTAAATAAATACTGAATGTTCTGACAATGAACGCATCCCTCTTCATAAGTAGAGCCACTCTCTCCTGCCTGCAGCGCACTCCAACATATGGATTAGTAGTATGTTCTGTTCTCATTTCAATGCCCGACAGCACAACAGGACCTATACAGCCAGAACCAGCAACAGCCTGGACCTGTCTCCTCTGTAACCTGCGGCTCAGGCAGCAGATCTACTCCCATGGCGGGGATCTATACACTAGATCGCTCAGAGTTACTTATGGATCAACTGCCGAGTCGAAGATGAGCCCTTGGAGGATTAAGACGAGTGATGAGTGTTGATAGATGACTCAAACTATCCTATTTATACGGGTTGAAAATCAGTCAAATTTATTGTAATGTCTTCAACAGGAAAAAAAAACAAAAACGTTTAACTGACAAAATGTCACTGGATCCAAAAATTAATGCAGTTTAGCTGAAAGGCAGTCAGGTTAAATTGCTACATTTAAGGCTTTTCAAACAAGACGACATGCTTGTCATTGGGTATTTATCAAACCTGCTACGTATATTTCACAGGGCAACAATGAAGGTGAAATTAATCAAAGTCAAAACACTTCAAGGACTTTGAATTATAAAGCATATCACTTCATCAGGCTACTTTAAAAATGAAATCCAATTAATTCAGCAGGCTGCCTTTAGAATGGGTTATCTTTCCCTTAAACTATGATGCATCTAACAGTTCTAAAAAGCAGCATCACACTGCTCCATTTTCTCTGCTCCCTGACTATCTGCAGGTTTTCATCCTCATCTTTCTCCTTCTCCCATTTCTCTCTCTCTCTCCCCCATCTCTCAGGGATCATCGATCGCCCCGTCACTGCACAGCTCCCTGGTACACTCATTATTTCAGCTAGAGAGGACAGAGGCAGAGCGAGCGACAGAGAGAGAGAGCGAGAGAGAGAGAGAGAGAGAGAGAGAGAGAGAGAGAGAGAGAGAGAGAGGGGCCGACAGAGCAGCAAGGTGGGAGGGAGGAAGACTGAGAAAGAAAAGCAGATAGGACAAAAGAAAGGAGGACAGAGGGTAGAAGAAGACGAGAAAGGAAAAGGAAAGGAGTCACAAGAAGGGAGCTGAAGAAAGGTGGCAGAACAAGAGGGAAATCAGACAAGAGTGCCTCCATAAAGAGTAAAATTCTTGTTTCTTGTTTTATTGAAGTGGTAATTTACAAGACCCACCCCCCATTTTTTTACGACGGGTTAAGGTTACTTTTTTTTTTATTAAAAGGCACATTAGAGCACCTTTACATTGCTGATATACTTGTTTTTAACTATGTATTCATGTGTGCATGAAGGCTTAACCTGTATATCTTGCATTACTTCATTGGCCGTGTGCGTCCTCAGATATTTTTGTTTAAAAACATTCTTTTGCTACCTTTACACCTAGCGTCCACACTACTGCGGTGTTTTTGAACCCCTAACACTGAGCCTTTTGAAAATGCGGCTGACCCCGTTTTAGTTTGAAAACTCAGGGATTGAGTTTTAGTGAGGATGGGCGGAAATGGAGACGTTTTAAAACGATGACGCAGACACCCACGTTAGCTTCCTGATTGGGTCTTATCAGCCACAAAGTGTCCTTTCCTGACACGCTATCACGTGACCCTTTTCCAGAAGAAAACAAACAACATTAGCCTTGACTCCCAGTGGTTAATTCAACATGAATAACAAATTACAGGCGTGCTGACCTTATTGCCTATGCTAGCAGCTGTTGTACATTCTGTAAGTTGTAAATTCTGCATTTAATAATGCTATAAATATGGGTGAAGCCAGAACCAGTGCCTGGTGGGATCATTTTATCAATGAGGCTGTGGTTCCTAAGGAATGGTGAGAAAACTTTCAAATGTCGAGATGGCCCTGATCAACCTCAGCGAAAGACTACGTCCGCAAAAAGCAACAACAAAAATGAGGGTGCCCATGGATGTACTACAAAGGTAGCATGCACGTTGTATTATCTAAATCCCCTACCCCCACACCATTCCGATGTCAGAATTGGGGGGGACTGTGTCCAACAATTTCTACAAGCGCGCCAACTTCACACAGCAATTGGCCTGTTGTGTGGAGGTGAGAAAGTAAGTAGAGTTTTAACTCATTTCTCTCTTTTTCATTCTTTACACTAACACAACTAATTCTAGTACTTTTCGTGTGAACAACAGAGTGTGATACTATGAATGCCTTTTAAACGGTTAGCACGATTCACCTCTCTCTATGATGGCAAGCTTTTCAGCCCATAGCTTTTCTATGACAACAATATCTTAACACTATGTTAAGGGGGTGACTACACAGCTAACAACAAGCTTACACTCACCAGCAACAGTCAGTGTCCAGCTTTTCTGTCTCTGTCTGACATATCATAAAGTTCAGGATGGACAGACACAGCCAGAACAAGTTTCTCCTCCATTTTCTTGGTCACCAGGGTGACGAGCCCTATCTAATATATGATTGGTTGCTTGAAAAAAAAATGCCAATGATGATACCAGTGCCTTTCTGAAAAGTTAATAGATTTTCAACTAGAAGCGGTGGAGTGGCTGCACAAAAAGGGCAGAGCGCTCTGAAAAAGGTGCTGGGTGCAGCGCTTTTTCTCTAGGCGGCCACATGCGCCCGCAAATGCTCGCTTCTTATTGGGAACTATTGAAAAAAGACGCTGGTGTTCAGAAAAAAACGCTACGTGGACACAGGCCCTAATGCATCCCAAGATGTAATTAAGCAGATGAATGGTGTGGTCAATATATCAGGGTATAAAGCTGATGCCACTTTTTCTGCTGTGATGTTAATATTAACATTATGGTAACCCTGCTGTGTTTATTTATGTGATAAAATTGTCTAAACTCTGAAAGACTCTAAAATTTTTCTGGGGTTTGCAACCATATCCCGGGGCCTTCCTCAGTGAGTGGAACTTGATCAGGTGTCACACATGTCTGAGTGAAATGGAATATGTGGGTGGGGAATCATTTTGAGAGGATTAAAACTAATTATTCAGGGCAGACTGTAGGCATGACTTAGTGAGCATGGAGTCTCTGCAGGACCACAGTGATACAAAGCTGTAGAGGACTGTTCACCTCCACCCACATGTCCCTCAGTGGCATTATTATTGTAGACCAGAAGGTGGAGAACAAGGGAGAAATGGATACGTTTGACCTCAACGACGCTCTTGTGAAAATGTAACCACTGGCTTTGCCAGCTGACATCCAAATACACACCTCTACCATGATATCCCACCTTTTAGCTACTGCGACCCACGCGCTGACAAGGTCAAGCGAGATTTTATATGATGGGTGGGGTTAGCTGGTTGCCCTGAATCATATTTGATTAGATAAATGTATGTAAATGCCCTATTGTGAGTGCAGGATGAGTCAAAGTATTTTAACAGGAACAGAAGACCAAGAGATACCAGAATAATTTACGCAGGGACAAGAATGTGGAAAATGTATTGTTTTAATTTTTCCAAAGGGGCACAGTCAGGCTTCTGCAGGAGAAACCAACATCATTTATTGCAAACAATATTGGAACAAGAATGAAACAACCTGTGCAACATACTCCGGTATCTTTCTACAAAGTGTCTCATTTGCCAGGTAGCTGATTGTCCCTGAATTCTTCAAAGAACTGATCAAGTTCCCTGCCTTCCTCTTGACAGAACAGAAACTCTGTAAACTCCACGATCAGTGTTAAGCTTCGTGCATCCCAGGTTCCCAGCTTTATTAGTGCACTAACTAAATTAGGGGCCCTAACAAGGCAGTACACACAACACTAGGGGATGCATTCATTTAGGACACAAGCGGCACTAATGCAAAGCTATCTGTCAAATCGCCATGCATTTATGCTTTCTCTAGACTCCAGAAAAGAGATTGTGTGTGAGCAGATGTGGAGGACAAGGTGTGTGGGTGTGCTGTGAGCCGGCAGAGATGTTCTCACTCAATTCCACCAGCGATTCTAATTGATGAGCCATGCACATGCAGACACATACACACATAAACACACGCACACTATTCCTTCAAACAATGCACACTGGTAAGCTTATGCACATGATCCTCTCTTATATATGCATATACACACTCTACGCAAACACCCACACAGAACACACACGCACACGCACACACTAATCTAGGCCAGGCCCTTGAGAGAGAGACACATCCACACTGCAGCTGGACACGGCTTGAGATGAAGACATCACCCTCTGACAGATAGAGGGAACGGGAGAGAGGAGAGTGGGATGAAAGGAGGGAGGGGGGGAGGGAAGGAGATTAGCATTCTCATCAGCACTGGAGGAATTTGTCTTGGCTGCCAAGCTCTTTCTCCTCTTTTTCATTCCCTTTCTCCTCATCAAGCCCACTCTCTCTTTCCTTATCCATAACTCCCTCTTTCTCCCTACTAATCTCCATCTTTCCAATCAGCCGGGCCCTCCATTGCTCCCTCTTTCTCCATCCTCCCTCCATCTTTCCTTTCTCATTATACTACTTTCCCACCATTACTTTCCACCCCTCTCCTTCTCCCTTGATACAGGATTTAATAGCTGTGTTGTCCAGTGTCTGTGTCAGAGGATAGAATCAACAACCCCCCACCTCCATGGTCCTACACACACACACACACACAAACAGACTCTGAATTGATTACAAGAAGAACAAATACATGTACAAGGTGAAGGGATGTATAAATTCATTAATGTTAAAGTATTTGTCATTTATATTCATATTGTGGTTTAAACCAGTGGTTCTCAACCTTTCGTAACTTAAGGCCCACTTCTGATTGTTAAAAAGTTTCCGAGGACCACCTTCCCAAATAAATGAGAAAAAACA
>LKNJ01005478.1:0-28664 GCA_002120245.1 Maccullochella peelii
AGGAGGAGATAGATTTTTAAGAAACACAAAAAATGACAAAAATGGCCTAAAAATGCAAATGGTATTCAAATTGGCTGACACCTTCTAGAGATTACTGGCTAAGAGGCAGAATACAAATACATGCAAGCATAAAAGAGAAATTCAAGGTTTTTGCAGGAATCACTTAACACAATTACATAAACAGGTTCTTTACATGCTACTGTGTCTTAGTGTTCTCAATACGTTTTGGAGGCACAAGTTAATTGAAAATAGCACACAAGTGGGAGCTGTGTAATGTCTCCTAGACAAAATCATTTTGCTCAGGAATAGATCACTTTCTTCAGAGAATTCCTGTGATTTCTCACCATAAAAGAAGTTAGATTTTTTTTTAATTACAGTGGATAAGCAGCAACATGTTTGATCAGATTTGGAAAAAAAATCTCAATTTTTAGCATTCAACCCTAAACAATACTGGCATTTTATGAACAACTAGAACTTCGGGAATGATTTTAAGCCACCTGAAAACTTGAACTTGATTCTAAGCAATTCTCTATAACATTAAATATTTTTGACAAAATAAGCAACAATCAAAATAAAAAAAAAACATCTTAAGGTATTTATTACGAATGTAACAGTCTCAGCTAATCTGCTTCATCTTCCTGCTGTGGACTGATGGGTGTTTGTGGCCACTTTTGATTATTCACCTTCATTGGCTTTCAATGAGACAGACTGTAATGTAGAACTTCACTACACAGCTTCTGCTGGGTGTCCTCTATGAACATTCCTAGTTTGTGAAAGAGGTAAATACACCAGATTTGGCAGAAACCATGTTGAGAAAAGAATGACTGTACACTGCAGTTGTTTCAAGTGACTGCTCCACATCAGGTGAATTAGTAGGATTTGTGTTGAACAGCACAAAGTGATGTGGCAGCTGACAAGCATGGCAACAGTAGTATGGGCTCACTAAAACCACAGACAGACTGACAAAGAGTGTGAGTTCAGGGTCTAGCTGCTGGACTGACTAATCTCAACCACTCCCGGCTTGTGATGCAGCCACTGAACTACACTGCAGAAGCTTTATCTACACTACCTGGACTTCCATATTCTCTCCTACATGGTACATGGAAGGTACAAACTGACAACACTTGGCATCTCCTCTCAGGTTTATAATAACACAAAGCTTCTGATTTCATGAATTTGTCAGTGCTTTTGTTGGCTAAAAAGGCTGAATTACTTATTTTCACAGGTTAGTAATATTCAGATTCAACTTTTAGTATATGCAAAAGTAGGAACTCTTTATTTTCACACTGTACTTTTCATTGACTGATAACCTTTTGACCTGTTAACATGTAGCGGCCCGAATATACAGGGGTCTGTTCAAAAAAAGAGGGGAAAAAAACAAATAGAAGGAAAAAAAAGGTGAAAATAGTGTGGTGTGGGGGTGTGTGTCTGATACATCGGCTACAACCGAATGGTTAGGGCAAAATAACAACTCCCAAACAAAAACCAGCTAACATGAACAAGATGTCACCCTGAATGAATGAAGTGAAACAAAATGACAATTCAGTCTGTTTCTGACTGGGGGTGTACAAACTTTTTTCAGCACTATGTAGCAAGAAGTACTATAGAGCGTTTCCTCATTCAGTGACTTACATCAAAGACTTGAATCACATTAATTCAGCATGAAGCTCTTCTCTTCACAGTGATAAAAGTGGTGAATCCACAGAGGGACTGCCTGTAGAAATCCCTGTCAGGGTTGGGGAACAGAGACATACATTCATTTTCAAATACACAGACCAAATGTGCCAATAGAAAGGGTCCGATCCCAATTATTTCCTGAGTAATAGCTGACTGGTAGCTACCTCTGTCTCTCAGTATAGACGGCCATTAGCGAGGACTGTCAATCAAACATGGAAATGTATTTGACTTAGACAGAGGCGAGTGGAGGAGAGAATGAAACTGAAAGAAGAACAAAGTCATGAGTGTTGTAATTGGACAGAGAATAACACAAGCATTGACTGGTGGCTGTTAAACGCTTGCTGTTGATAGATTCACTCTAGTGAGCACGTTTTCAAAGGTCGACATCATTCCAAAGCAAAAGTAATATTTGAATATAGATGGAAGACTTACTGTATAAGTCATAAGGCTGTCACCCACACTACTCCTTGCCTTCTTTCAGCAGACCACCTGCACCTTCATAAAATCTGCACCTTGTTTTACCCATAAACCCTGACAATGAAAAAGTCAGAGAGAGCAAAAGCAGAAAATCCCTGGTAAACGGGGGAAAGGAAAGTCTCAATACACTGCTAGGATGATAGGAGTCATGACTAACAAAGGATGGAGAAAAAATTTGTCTATTTGTTATGAGCCAAAGTAATAGGAGCTGACAGAGGCAATCTGAATGCATTTGTGTTTAATGATAGTAGAGCTGCAACAGAAGACAGCGCACCATTTCTCATGTTTTCTCAGTGTTGAGTAAGGACTCATAATTCACACAGAGGAATGCAAACTGAAGAAAGGGATTAACCCAGGCCTTATGTCTCCTGCCTTGCCTAAAAGGTGACTTAAGGCCTTAGTGTGCTTCAAATGTGCTTGTCGGATCATCTAAAAGGACCTGAAACTCCATTACACAACGGTGGAATTGGGGGACAGTGATCAACATTTTTTTCCAATGCAGACAAATTGACATCACACATACTTTATGCAGAGATTGGCCAGGTGAGCTGAGGTGCAAGTGTAGGCGGGGTTTTAAATGAACCTTGAGTTTATGAGATACTTTTTGACCCCAGAAATAATTTCTAAATATAAAAAAAGATTAAGCTCTCAGTGCTGGAGAAACAGTGGTGAAAGTAATGCAAATTATTTACGTATATTTTATTCATGCAAATTATTAAATACATACTGGTTAGAAGTTCTTAAGTTTATAGAAATTGTTTTTAAAAAACCTCTGTACTTAAAATCAGAACATGTCATACTGGGAAAACCTCCAACTGGTCTAAGGGCAATTTCACACCTAACCTGTTTGGTTCGGTTATAATGAACCCTGGTATTTTAGTGCGGTTCGTATGGGCAGGTATGAACACAGTAATTGGACTCGGATGTGGACCAAAACAACTGTACTGAGACCCTCAAGAATTGGTGGTCGCGGTCCGGTTCCAAACAAACTCTGGTACCGGTTTGTTTGTGGTGGGAACCTGATCCAACCTTGATCTGACCCAACTACCAAGTGTACTCCGCAAGTTTGAGCTCAACGGCTCCTATAGCCAAGTGTGCTTTGCATTCTGTGATGCAGCAGAACCCGCAAACTGTTTCTAGTAGTAGCTCGCCGGAGAACGACCCAGCAATGTTTCTCCCACAGAAATATGCACTAGTTCACAACACTGCATTTACTTTCTTCTCCTTCTTTGGTTTTACTGGCGAATTACAAACCAACGTTAATGGTGCATGCCGCCACCTACTGTACCGGAGTGTGTAACATCCCCAGAGACATCTGACCAATAAACGGAGTGAACGTTCTCACGTGGTTTGCAATGATGCGTTTAGGATTTTTCTCTGTGAAAAGAAACCAAACCAAGGGGAAAACGCTCCAAGTTTACAAACTCATCAACTGATTCGGACCAGAGCAAAGAACTATAGGTGTGAAAACGCCCTTAGTCAAGAGGAAAATTATTTATTCAGAATTCTGAGAATCACAGCACTGAAGCAAATAACAAAAGGGTGGGAAAAAAAACAAACTTCCAGATTTAATAAAATGGAAAAGTACGATTCATGAAGTACAACTTATGGAGAAAGTGACTCACAAAGTAAGAAATATGGAAGATGTCTTTGAGAAAAGGTGGTTTTTATATGATGGGAAATGATAACCACATTATTAAAATGTATCAATGCTTGTCTCAGCATCGCTCTGACAGACCTTTTATCAGATGAAGTGAGAGGAGGAGGAGAAAGGGAACACCAGGAAGGTAAGAGGAGGTTGTTGCCTCTCTGCATGCACAAATACAGACAGCACACAATGTATGTATGTATTTTCCAAATGACAGAAAAAATAACAGCTCACGGTGATAGGGATGGAATCCAACCTTTTAGAAGTAGATGTTATTTCAGACAGATTATGGCGTGGAATTTGACAAAAATGATCTATTGTGGCAGCAGGATTTATGCAAGCCCCACAAAATTTAACATTTTATTTTCTAAAGACTGAGTCTAGGCTCAGCAGCTGAATTATGTTATATGACCCTGCAACATCTAATGTTGTGATTTTTCTGCTTGTTTTATAAACTGTTCTGATACAGTCTTAATCTCTTGTAATTCAAATGTAACACTTCTAGCAGCTGCTTAATATTAAAGAGCACTTCACTGGCAAATTACTGGAAGGCTTCTACTGACAAGACGCGGCAGGAAATATTGACTAAATCACTGAAGACAGAAACCAAGTACTTTTTGATTAATTTTCAAGTCTTGCATGTGAAAAACAAGAGTACTACCCCAGAGTAACCAATTCATTGTACCATGGCTTAAGACTGTGTCTCATAATAACTGCTGCACAATCAGCCGCAAACTGCCCCATTGCACATTGGAGGTCACAGGTTGATGAATCCAGCAGAACTATACCTAGAAACTCACCAACAGAATCAGTGACAAGGCACAGCCCTGGCTGAGCCCAACACCCATTGAGAATGTTCTTGACTTCCTGCTGAGAATACAGACAACACAGGGACGGGATTGCCCTAGCATCCCATATTCCTGCAGCACCTTCCTTGAGACACCCCAAGGGACATGGTCATAAAAGTACGTGTAGACTGAATGGGAAAGTTTGGGATTCTTGGACTTGAGTTGCAGTATTACAGGGTTTTGTTCATGAGTGATGTAAGATGGAACACAAGCCCGAAACAACAAGCAGCTGAAATGAGTTTCCTTCACAGGGCCATTACAAAAAGGGTGAGGAGCTCAGACATCCTGAGCTCGGAGTAGAACTGCTGCTTCTTTGTGCCTTCAGGTTAGTTGAGGTGGTTCGAGGACTTGATTTGGATGCCTCCCTGTGGTGGTTTTCAGGGCACATGCAAGTGGGCGGAGACCCTGGGCAGACCCAGAACACACTGGAGGGATTATATATTCCCCAGGAAGAGTTGGAGGACATGGCTGGAAGAGTTGGAGGACATGGCTGGGGAGAAGGATTTCTGAGCTACCTTGCTTAGCCTACTGCCACCCAGACCCTGATAAATGATGGAAGATGGATGAAGCAAAAAAAGTGAAAAATAATGCAGCTGACAGGTGACAGGCTCAAACCTCAAATATGTCACTCCTGTCTTGTGAAAATGCACTTGCACTATGCTCTCTGGTTGTTCATGGCACAGCACAGCATGTACATGTGTACATATCCCAGTGTCATGGAAATGTAACATAAATTTGCAACCATTTCCGCACAGCAGCCTGTACACTGAAGACTTCACTCGTTTTGAGGGCGACAGCTCAAACCAACATGAAGCATGCCAGTGACAAGCCAAGTGATTCGTGGATGTGTTGAGCAGCAGCAGCTCAGTGTTATTGGCAGCTAGCTGGACCTGGGGAACCAGGGGCTTTTCCTTATTGCTCCTACAAGGCTGCAGCATGTTGGTTTAAGAGCTGTGGGAGGCTGAGCTGTTTGTCCAAGCTGCACATGATGGGAGATAAAGTCAGCCTGATCACAGAGCGGACTGTGGGCCTGTCTGCTCAAACTGCCATACACATTGCCTGGACACACTCTGTCTCTCTTGCAAAACCACATGGAGTAGTTCTGTGGCTGTGTGAAGATGTGTTGTGAGAAGAGAAAGGAGTTGCCAAGACTGAACCAGAACTGAAGACCCAGCTGAATTGTGAGGAAGAAAGGCCAAGGGCAAAAAGGGCTTTTCTAAGAACAAAGAAATATGAGAACATGGCAGATGGAGAACTGCAAAGGTAATCAGGGCTGTAATTCATACAGATTAAAAGAAAAAATATGTGAAAAAAAAAAAAAAATCACATACACAGGAATGTAATACCTCTCTTACAAAATAAATCACTTAGAATAGAAACTGTTCTCCATCCCTGATTCATTCACCCTGCCCCCAAAAGACACTAAGACCAAGTTATTTCACTCAAGATGTATGAAGTCAGCCACACAGTATGTCATGCCTTCTGACAATTACAATAAAGTAGTTTTAAAACACATCCAAGAGCAACCTCTTTGACTGGACAATATCTTTTGATTGACATTTGAAACAACCGACTACAGAGCGATGCATTTCCATGGTCCATTATGAAACAGTGCAAACATCAGCTCAATACATTATTATTACTGCCATCATTAATATGGGAACCAGTGGTAGATATTTGAAGTAACTTACAATCATGACCCATCAGAATTTCAGGGAATTCCTCACATTTTTTGAGTAGCTTGCCAGGTAAGAAAACAGCCAGCTAAGGCACGCTTCCCATTTGTCTGATGATGTCAAATTTACTAATACAGTAAGTAAACTTAAATATGTTTACAAATGCAGGCCAACTGAATAACAAGGTAAGATTCAAACCTACAGAGTAGCAGGCCTTCTAAATAATGTGTGTAAATAAAAAAAAAAATGATAATACAAGTAATGCTTGATCCAAAATGTATTCTTTGCAGCTACAATTGTAAGCTCACTGCACAGAAGTGTATTCATGCAGATTTTGGAAACCCCTCTGTTACTCAGTGTGTTTGTTGTTTTGTTTCCCAGATTTTAGTCATCAATAAAGATGATGGATCCTGTATTACATAAACAACTGCACATAGCCAGTTTCAGAGCTGCGGTGTGTTGAGTTCTGAGGTGATCGGTGAGCCCAGTTTAAAAGGCAAGCAGCAGCTCCTGGCTCACTGTAAACAGCTCCTGCTGCACATCATAGAGAGGAGGAAGGGCAGGATCCAAATGTGGGAGACCATTTTTCCTCCCTCTAATACACATTAAGTATGTTCTCCTTCCTCCTACCACTCTCTCTGTCAGGGTATGGGTGTTCAGCAGTGTAGGAGAAGGACCCAAAAGCAGACATACAAGGAAGTGGAAGCCGTACAAAGGTTTATTGAACTTAAAACGTGCTGGCAGATAGACCAGCAGGTGAACGCTGGTAAATCCAAAAAATATTGAGGCATAAAAACTCACGGAATCCAGGGAACAACAAACCACACTGAACACTAGCAGAAGACATAAGACAATGACACCACAGAGCACAAAGGAAAAGGACTGGCATAAATAGGGGAAGGCTAACAAGGGGAATCAGGCACAGGTGAAGAACAGGGAACAGGTGAAAACACTCAAGGGCAGAAACACACTGGAAACATGAGACAAGACCAAACTTCAAAATAAAACAGGAACCAACAAAAGTCCACATCATGACACTCTCCACACAGTTCTTACTCCTACTTCTCACTTCCATCCTTTTCTAAAGTGATTTCAGGCTCACA
This sequence comes from Maccullochella peelii, assembly GCA_002120245.1. Lineage (NCBI taxonomy): Eukaryota > Metazoa > Chordata > Actinopteri > Centrarchiformes > Percichthyidae > Maccullochella > Maccullochella peelii. Next base: position 7,430 of record LKNJ01005478.1, read on the forward strand.
GAGTGAAAGTACTATTTATAAATCTGTGTTCTGTCACTGTTAATCACTGGCTGGAATTAAGATTCCTGAGTGAACCAAAACAGTAATGTTACGGGTTGAACAGCTAAACAATGAGCTGAAACTCACTATAAAGCTCTGTAAAGCCGAGGGGAGTTGCAGATTCAGCTGATAATTCTCTGCATGTTCACTGAGCAACCCCTACACATTGTTTTCCTATTTGTCGTTTGATATATTATTCTAAAAATATCAATTATAGCCACTTTAAGTGGGAATATAGTACCCAGACTCAAGACCAAAGGCCCTAAGACATGCCCTAAGGGCAGGAGGAGGGCTTTGCTTCTGCTCCCCACCAAGGTACCCGCTCACCCGTGTCAGCTGTGGAAACAATAGGGACTGTGCTGTGCAGTAAAACGAACACACGTGCTGTAGAGCACAGCAGCATCCTTCTCTAACCAGCTACTACAGAGACAACTACAGGAAGACACGATTCCAAACATACTGGGGTGCGCATGTGTGTTTATTTCCCAATGGTTTCAGACAGCTGAGCGAGGCTCGTGTGGATAGATGGTCCCTGGTGTATGTGTGTTTGAAACTGATACCATTAACCTTTTGGTTAAAAAAAAAAAAAAAGAATGAATAAACTTATTAATAAAGCTATTTATTCAATCGATAATCATCTGCATTAACTGATATGGGCTATATTTGGGATCAGATTCAATAAACTCTAAACCCTAATACCCAACCCAGGTTATCATATGGCCAATTGAGCACACAGCTATAATACAGGCAGTTACCCATGTAAATCAAGTTATCTGAGAGACTCAATAGGCAGAATAAGAATCATCCTTTCACTTATAAAGGTGTGGTAAGTGGGGACATGTTTACCCACTACAAAATGTGACTTTTGATCCCAACACATTTATTGGTTAGATTACAATATTTTGCTAGTTACTCTGCATCAGGGCTTTATTAGGGGTGGAACAGGAATGCACACTTACCCACCATATTATCTACATTAACCTATTATCAATAAAGGCAGAAATATTGATTCAAATACTAATATTTATAGACCTTCAGTAAATCATCTCAAACATTACAAACCTTTTACATGTTTAACCAACGTCACCTGTTCATGCAACCTGTTGTTAGTGACCAAGTTTGCTATAACAGAAAAAACACCCACTGATCTGCAATTTATCTCTGGAGAAAACAGCAACGCCAGAAAAACGTATTGACCTCAATGGGTTGTGCATATTAATCCAATCCATACGTATATGCAGCAGACCATTACATTTTTTAACTAAAACTATACACATTCAAGACAGCAGTGTGGCTCGACTTAGTGCGAGACAAGAGCTGCCAGACAGAGGCACTAATCTAGCAGTTCACTGGTCAAGCAGCTGCAGTAGTAACACACAACAGAATGAATGCATATTTCTCTCTCCATTCATATTTTAATTGTCTGTTCTATTTTTTTTACTCTTTTCTTTGTTAGCTTTGAGAACATATTGCTGCTGCATTAACAATGTTTGCAGGTCGCTGACTGACAGTTACAAGTTATTGTCAATACACTTCTTGTGATTGGGCAAAACTGAACACACACACAATGTATGTGTGTATGTGTGGCTCTGTGTAATCAAGTTGCCGGTTCGATCCCCGTCTCCTGTCCACATGGGCAAGAAACTGAACCCTAAGTTGCTCCTGATGGAGGCCAGTACCTTGCATGGCAGCTCCATCGGTGTGTGAATGAGACCAATCTGTAAAAGCACTTTGGGAATCGTTAAGGTTGAAAAGCACTATGTAACCCTTTCATCATAGGCTCGTGATATAAGGAACACTTTACGTTTTACTTAATATGGGATTAAACCTCTTTAACATCCAAAACATGGTAAAATAGTGAAAGAGACATCTCATTGTATTATAAACTTGTCTAGGGTAAACTACAATTCTCACTCTCTAATAACCAATGAGAGGCTAAGAGATTACTTCTGGTTTTAAGAACCTAATATAATGTCACTGCAAAATATATGAACCAACTTATTTAGTCACACAGCATATGAGAAACAAACACACACAGTATCTCAGTTTCAATTTTGTATTAACTGAATGCAAAATTCAATCAACAGACAGGAAACTCCAATATGGAAAATAAAAATGAAATAAAATAGAAAGACCTGGGAAATATTTAGCCTTTAGTCAGTGTTAGCCTGAAGTGCACTTTTTGTTTTAGTTTGTTATTTTAAGCAAGCTTGCATTAAGGTTCGTTGGCACGCTTAACGTCAGAGCACGTTCACCAGCAAACGTTAACAAGCAAAAAGTTCAAAGTCGAATACAAAAAAATACACAACAAACACTTTATAGTCTTTGACAACTCATACACTTTCAACACTCTGCACCATTTTTTCCCCTCTCTTCTTCTCCTAACTTAATTCTCCCATGATTACTTAGAGGTCAACAGGAAAGAAAATCTTTCCAGGTCATTAATTCTCTAATGTAAACAAGAATTATTAAGTACCACCTTGAAACATCTTATATATATCAACTGAATCACTGTCTGAACAGAGTAATATATGAACAGTTATATGAATGCACATTAACAACAACTGATTGATATGACTTATTGATATGCACCATATCAATAATTTTGCAATAATAGCAAATACAAAATAACTTATGTAAATCAGATTATTACAACTATATAAGAAGTCCATTTACACATGGTCAGCTCCACATTGATTTGCAGTTTGGTCAAGAGAAGCAGTGCTTTAAAGCTTTCATTACTTAACTCTACCCAAAACACACTGCAGCCACTCCTCATGTTTTCTGAGTGTGCTGGCAAAACCTTATGGATGATGTTGGATGGCCTGAATGTGACTCACACTAACAGCACATCAACATCACTCACTTCACAGTCAGGTCATAGAGGGATGTTTAGGGAACGTCAATCAGGTCCACTAACAGACAGAAGCAAGCAATAACACTGCATTCCTGAGGCACAGCAAAAAAGGAAACCTGAGCAGCCCAATAAGACTGTAAATCCCCAGCTGAGACTGTCCTAAGAGCCCCTCTGCTGGTTTTACTAGTCATCTGAAGTGCTTGTTGCAAGCAGGTGGTAATTGCACTATTCATCTTCAACGCTAAGTAATGACACTAAGCGTGTCAGAATTACAACCTGGTGTATGTGCAGTAAGATTATAGAGCACAGAATCCCAGTGCTCTGCAACACATTATTACAACTGCAACCTACAAGTGTGCACTCAGCCTCTGTGTGAGAGAAATGCTAATGGTGTGAAGGGAGGAGAGAGAGGACTGCTCTGAACACAGTCACGTGTAAGTTGGGACACTTTGTAAAACGTAAATAAAACAGAATGCCATTATTTGCTAATCCTTTTTGACTTATATTCAATTAAACAGTACAAAGACAATATAATTAAGGTTTTACCTTATCAACTTCATTTATTTTTGTAAATATATGCTTATGAATTTGGTGTCAGCAACACGTTTCAAAAAAGTTGGGACAGGGGCAACAAAAGACTGAGAAAGTTGTGAAATGCTCTAAAAACACCTTTTGGCCCATTCCACAAGTAAACAGGTTAATTGGTAACAGTATCATGATTGGGTATGAAAGGGGCATCCTCAAAAGGCTCAGTCGTTCACAAGCAAGGATGGGTCGAGGCTCACCACTTGAAACTGCATGGGAAAATAGTCCAACAGTTAAGAACAACGTTTCTCAACGCAATTTGCAAAATTGCAAAAAAAAAAAAAAAAACAGTGTTTCACCATCTACAATCCATATCAGTAAAAGATTAAGGGAATCTGGAAAAATCTCTGCACATAAGGGGCCAGAACGAAAAACAACATTGAATGCCCATGACCTTCAATCCCTCACTGCATTAAAATCCAACATGACTGTATAAAAGGATATTACTAGATGTGCTCAGGAACACGGTAAACACAGTCCATTGCTGTATGTACAAATGCAAGTGAAGACTCTACCATGCAAAGTGGACTGACGCAAAGTGGAAAAGTGTGCTGTGGTGTGACGAGTCCACATTTCACATTGCTTTTGTGTCCTCCGGGCTAAAGAGGAAAAAGACCATCCATATTATTACCAGTTCAAAAGCCAGCATCTGTAATGGTGTGTGTGTGTGTGTGTGTGTGTGTGTGTGTGTGTGTGTGTGACCATGGCATGGGTAACCTGCACATCTGTTAAAGCACCGTTAATGCTCAAAGCTGACATCTTTTGCAGGGACATCCCTGCTTATTTCAGCAAGACCATGCCAAGCCACATTCTGCATGTGTAACAACCGCGTGGCTTCGTAGAAAACGAGTGTGGGTACTAGACTGGCCTGCCCACAGTTCAGACCTGTCTCACACTGAAAATGTGTGGCGCATTATGAAGCGCAAATTATGACAATTGAGACCCCGGACTGCTGAGCAACTTTAGTCACATATCAAGCAAGAATGGGAAAGAATTTTGTTTTTCAAACTTCAACAATTAGTGTCCTCAGTTTCCAAATGCTTACGGAGTGTTGTTAAAAGGAAAGGTGATGTAACATAGTGGTAAACATGGTCCTATCCCAACTTTTTTGGAACAAGTTGCAGTCATCAAATTCAGAATGTTTTTATTCTATTCTAATTTAAATATTTTAATAACTGTGTAGTGTGGAGGGGGCTACAATTTGGCAGGGAGGGTAGTTCAGGCAGCAGGGAAAGGACCCAAATGCAGACAGACTGGCAGACTGGTGCAGTTCAGTTCAGTGATTTAGAACTCAATAGCTTACATGCAGGTACAGGTAACTTGCAGGTCCAGGTTCGGATGACAGAAACTCAAGGGAACATACAAAAGGCAAGACTGCAACAAAACTCATAACAACAAGGAAACCAGGATGAACCAGCAACTGAACAAAGGAAGTGGACCGGTATATGAAAGGAGTGGCTGATGAGGGAATGAGGCGCAGGTGGGGAGATGGGCAGGGAAGCTCAGGTGAGGGGAATGTGGTGATTGCAGGGCAGATGGGAATGGCAGGATCTTGAATGGCAGGGGAAAGTTGTCTTTCACTTTGAGAGCATGACTTATTGGTTTCATGTTCAGATTTTGTAATACTCTCCCTCAAAACCCTTCTCTCGCACTCAAATAGCCCCCTGCTTGCACTTGGATTTGCTCTGCTTCTGCTCAAACTGTATGCTTGCACTCAGATATATTGCTGCTTGCGCAGATTTGAGTGCGAGAGCAGGGTTTTGAGGGAGAATATTAGAAAATCTGAACATAAAATCAATAAATTATGTTCTCAAATTGAAAGACCACACTCTTGATTAAAGATAGGAAAAAAGCACCATAACTGCACAGCTGGGCCTGGATCACTCACAGCACTGTGACTCGTTGGACAGTCAGGAAAAATAAAAACATAAATAAAATAAACTATCTAAATGGCACTGAATGCTATCCCATGTATTACAGTATATACTATCAAACTAGCAAATAACACATTATGATGACCAGCCAGTGTCAGCACAGTAATGAATTTCAAGAATAAAACATGACAATTTTCTCCTTTTAGCAAAAGAAAGTTGGACAGGAGAAAACGAGGAACAGAATTAATGAGCCCGTTATCTGACTTCTCCCACATGAACAGGCAGAATACCGAGTTATAACCAACATGTCACATGTGTGTAAAGGTGTGTGTGGTTACTTTGTAGTAGCCTGGTGTCATTTGCAAGTGATTTCATGAAGGTAAACACAGTAGATGGCTGTGTGATTTGAGAAACGCTGCCTTCAGATTCAGATTTGGGATTTAATGAACTGAAGAGGAAGCTTTTCATCCAGCATAAAGTAGCTGTGGGCAACAGATACATATTCATTTATAGATCAATAACGACTGTTATACTGACGTTCTTGCTTTCACCACATTAACTTTATTTTTTGATGCAGATTTAAACACATCTACTGGTTGGAGAGTGCATTTAAAATAGTTCAGATCTTAAGAAATATTCCACTGGTACTTCCAAGTCACCTGATTGCCAGCAGAGTGATGCTGGGCCAGAAACAGACGTGGTTCTGAGACTATTCCCTATTCTCAGCGCAAAGTCAAGATCCCATTTCCACCAAAATACCAACAACTCACTTTGCGCTGCCTCATTAGAATGAAGCTGTTTGTTCCTCTCCTCCCCCCCTGCCCTGGGCACCAAAATACCACACAGAAGGGCAAAGATATTTCAAAACTACCAAATACCAAACTGTCAGAGCACTGTTTGTGCTGGTCGTTTGCGCTGACACAAACCTAGGCCCTCTTTTAGGAGAATACTGGAATTCCACAGGGTCACCTATACATCTAAAAATAAATTAAATGAACTCATGATGAGGACCATGTGATATAGTGGAAAGCTCTGGATAAAGCATCTACTTCCAAGGTCAGAAAGAACTTTGGTGCTTAATTTTTAAGACAACACAGATGAGAAATCCCAAAAGTACTTTGGATAATATCATAACAGCTACTGAGCTTGGATGTCAACAGATCCATCTCCATGACAAGCATAACTTTATCCACTGATGAAGTCTTTGTAGCTCCAGAAAAAGCTGGTAAATAGACCTTGAGTTGGAATAGTTTTGTCATACTACCTTTTTTCAGGTTAGAGTGTATGAGTTAGAGATAGATTAAACTAAGTTTGTTTTATTTTCATCATGAAAAACAGTCAGAGGAGGAGGTCGGGCAGTTTGAGGCTGAGTACTTTCTGCAGATCTTCCTCTCCTGAAAATTACAGTCGGACACCGTGGTCAAGAAAGCTCGCCAGTGGCTCTTCTTCCTGAGGAGACTGAGGAAGCTCGGCATGAACACCAGCATCCTCGCAAACTTCTATAGGTGTACCATCGAGAGCTTGCTGACAGGATGCATCACTGTCTGGTACGGGAACTGTTCTGCCCACAGCTGCAAACAACTACAGAGAGTGGTGGAGGCGGCAGAGCACATCACTGGCAACAGACTTCCGGCCATTCAGGATATCTTTCACCAGCAGTGCCTTCGGAAGGTTCACAGAATCATCAAAGACCACAGCCACCCTGCAAGCAGAATGTTACAGGGGCATGGCTGCACGTACCACCAGACTTAAGGACAGTTTTACCACCAGGCCATCAGGCTTCTCAACTCTGCTTAACTGCTGTCTGCAAAAAATGCATTGTCAGTCATGACTGATATCCACCCATGTGCAATATTGTACACACTGTCACTTTTATTTATATAGTTGTATATATCTATTTATATAGAGTTTATACTCATTATAGTTCTATTCTTGTCTAATTTGGTGTTCCTTAACTAGTGCTGTTACAGCAACTAGTGCTCTTATTGCTGAGCAGACCTGTTTTCCTTGTCCAAGACATTTCATTGTATTGTTGACCCCGTGTAAACCTACATATGGCCAATAAAAGCTGAAACTGAAACTAAACTGACGGACCACAGCCTTATAATTATGAGCCTCCATATATGGGCGCCCAATAGACCAGGAACCAGGAGTAGAAGAAATAACAGCCATCAGCGAGAAATTGAGTTGTGGTTGCACATATTTACATCATCAACTACCTATATCACACTTGATGTTGCTACTATGATGTTAATAATAAGACTACCAACTAAAGATATTCTGTCCCTATTCCTAGGCAATACTGTTACACATCTTACATGCAGGTGGTCCGCTGGGCCTATGGCATTCTGGCCAGGCACATTAGAAAGCCCTTATCCTCATGTGTTGTGTCCGCCAATCAGAAGACAGTTTCCAATGACTATCAATAAAATTAATCACAACCACAAAGTGTCTTTACAGTGGTCGACAAGGGCAAACGCATTACAACGGCCCAAAAGATTTTCATTAGGAGAAACGTGCTGCAGCGTCAAAAACACAAAGGAAAAGCCAAAACTGCAAATGCTGCAAATGAAAAAACATGCTGCAGGTTTACGGGCTTAAATAATCTTTAGTAGCAGACCTCATCTGTATTAATAAAGCTTTGTCAGTAACTGAAGGAAACCTCCCTTTCAATCCTGGAATATAAGAACCTCAGAGGTTCACAGAGCTCCTCTATCAGTCCACACTGGCATGCCCTTCAGTCAGTGTTTGGCCTGCTATTTGTTGGCCAGCAGATTGCTGATCTAAAGGAGACATAGAGACAGAGCAAAAAGTGGCCTGGGAGCTCTTGTAGACCTGGCAGAGTGAGCGAGGCAGCCTGCCGCTGCTTCTCTCTCTCTTCCCTTGTCATTCTCCCTCCTCCTCTGCCAGTAATCCCTCACTGCTCGAGAAAAACGGCCTCTAAATTTAGCATCAGATTGATCATGTAGCAGGAAAAGCTGCAACAAACTAGACAGCAAGCCAGAGAGAAAGTGAGTCTGCATGAGATAGAGACAAACAGGGAGAGAGAGAGAGGGTGGCGGTGACAGAAAGAGGCCTACATGGGCTGTTCAGGGCCAATCAGACGGCTCGGCTGTGAGTGGCAACCAAGAGTGCAATCCAGTGCAGAGAGCAGCAGAAGAGACAAAGAGTGAGAGACAGTGACAGTGCAGAAAGAGAAAAAGATAAGTAGTGAGTGGCAGGGTTATGAAGAGATAGCTGTAGTAAGGAGCTTTAGGAGCAAACGCAGCTCAAATACTTGTTTTTCTTGGGTTTCTTTATTTCGGGTAGACAGGTTGCAGTGGCTGAGTCCCTTGGTCTTTTTTAACAGGTGACTATGTTGTTAAATCATCATCCCAGTGCTGACCTGCAGCCAGTGGAAGAACAGTCATCTGGACTTTTGGAAAAATTGACAGCTCTAGTGAGTATCAACCGTAGGCTAAAATATCTCCATAGGCTGCCTGTTAACTATAGAACTGGTTTTATGTTGTTTCCTATTGTTTTTAGGCCACATATTGACTTAATTGTTAAACCACAACAACAATGCCATTTTTCATTATATCAAACTGTTTTTAAATCATTACAACTCAATCATCTCATTTATCGCAAATGTTGGTCCTAACAATAATATGACATATAGGACTACTTCGTGTGTTCTCCCCTGAGATGCTTTCTCTCATGGCCCAGAGAAATAAAACTGGCTCAGCCAGTCAAATGATGCCTTGTGAGTTCTAGCTTGTCCTATCTCCAAAACTGCAGCACACCACTGGATTACAAAGCCTTAACAAGGAACATACTGTCAGCCCATGAGATGTCTCCTGAAATGCCACAGTTGAGCTGCAAGTGAGTTGTTTAATAGACATTGTACAGGAATAGACTATAAGTGAATAAAGCTCCATAGTTCCACTGCAACAACTGATGGAACAAAAGTGTTTTTAGCATACTCCCTCATGGCATATGTAGTGTGTGACATATGTACATAATCACAGCCCTGCGGTTTATCGCAGTTAGGTCAACGTTGCTGTTCATCAGCCCTGAATATCTTGTCAGGCTCTGAATATTGTACAGATATCAGCAGGTTCATGTGTTACATTTACTGCCACGGAAGAGGAATAAATCTCTTGTTCTTGTACAACGTTGTCTCTCTGCCAGTGATGTGAAGGCTTGCTAATGTTTCCAATAACTGTTGGGGGGGTCAACGTACAAAATTTACCAAAGGTTCGATTGCCAAAGAAAATAACGAGGGAGATAATGGGCAACCTTGTCTAGTGCCTCTTTTTAATCTATCTCAGATAAAGTTCCATTACCATAAACCCGTGCTGTTGGCGACTTATAAATTGTCTTTATCATGGTAATTATTTCTTCAGGAAATTCAAACATTTCTAATACTTTAAAAAAAAATAGGTCCATTCCAATTGGTCGAAAGCTTTTTCTTCATCGACCACCATCAGTGTCAAGTCTAATTTTTGCTTCCTGGCATATTGTATTAACGATATACAGGATCTAATTGGTGTGCCTGAAGTGCAAAGCACAAGGTACACAGTTACTATTCCCCATACTTATTTTTATTCCTATTATTCTTCATCTTCCGTGTCAAACTTTGTCCTGCTACTCATCCCGCAACTTGCTTCACTGAGCTGGTTATCCTGCTCCACCCCATGGTGTAACCAACAGCCATAAAGATTAACAGGTTTAAATAAACAATATTGTACTTCATCAGAAATTTCATCATAATGTGATAATAAAGTTGAGACAAATATAAGGGAAGGGGGAAAAAAAGGAAGAGGAAAGGAGTGGAGGAGTGATAGGTTTGATAAAGGATTGCAAGGGGGGGATAACAACAAATAAAAGAAAAAATATATAAAATAAACGTAGGTTTCAACTTCCCCTGTAAGTCACTCAATATTTCGTTGTAAATAAAGTATACAAAAGCACATATACGCATCTTCCCCCAGTATCTCATAAACAGTAGGACCTAACCCTCCATCCTCACCCATCCTCCCACCCAAAAAAACAAAAAACAAAAAAACACCCCCATTTCCATACTCCCCATATATATTTCATCCAATCCGTTGCTGATCAGACTCATAGTTAAACATGAGTTTTATGCTATTCCTACACACTATCAAAGCCTGTGATGTGTACACTAATGGTCCACCAGCTTCCTGTCAAATGATCCATACCTGCTGCCTCCTGGCCCCTATATACCACTCATCCAAGGGCGTTTATACTGGCCTGTCTGCTCTCTCTGTTTGGAGCAGCAGATGTGGATGTGTGTGGGCGAAACAAGTTCCGGGGCAGAGGCTACGCATCTTCTCCCATGCTGAAAGGAAAAGACACCAGAAGCAGGTTTCCAAATGAGGGGGAAAAAAGGGGCTCTGTCTTTCTTTGAGCCCATTTGTTCAACTGCTCTCCTCATTAATGTCACTCAGTGAGAGGTTACTGGTGGGCTGACTGCAGCACCCCCTTCCACTGGCTCTTGTGCTATCCTGCTGGGGGCTGCTCCAACGCTGGAAACCACAGTGTGACCCTGCAGCAGTACTAGGAGCAGTGAAGCAGGACATGTCTATGGAAAGCTTTACAGGACTGAGGATGACCACTTGCACTATGCATCTTTGATAACTGTCTCAAAATGGTCCAAGGGACAAAACAGAAATCAGTCCTGTCAGTAGTAAAGCAGCAGCGGTATTCAAGTAATTACCATGGAAGTATTTTCCACTAGTTATGGCTAAGTTTATCACTCCGGTCATAAACTGACCTATTTGTATCAGTTACAGGCTTCAATCAAAATATCTTCATTCCCTGCACACGAAATTGGGGGGAAATAAGGCGATAAACTGTGAACCCCCTCTGTTTGACAGTTTTGTCAGCTTCAAATGTTGACATGCAATAAAATCACTTGGTTCATAATAATAGATCTGAGGACAAATTTCACAACCAGAAAGCTGCGCACACACACGGGCCCACACAAACGCCTACACACACATAGCTGTGTGTATTTTCCGCACTAATGAGTTTGCCCTGAAGAAGCAGGTCCAGAAGACAACGGCAGATCCTATTGGGGCAGTTGAATTACTGGATGCGCTCATGCAGTACACATGCGTCTAATCAAACTGTCACATCTTTACACCCCCGTGTCTTTAACCTACGATACCACCAAAACATCAGACCACCTCATTCTGAAAGCAATGACAGCTTAAGAATCAGTGACAATACACCTCTGCGTTGCATAAAGGAGAAAAGTCAGCTTACCTTGGGCTGAGCACGTCTAGGAAAGGCAACTTTAGGGTCAATCTGCAGGAGGAAGAGCACATAATGATAAGGCAACAAACAAAGACACAGTGAGAGCTCAAATACTCAAACAAAAATTTAAACAAGGGGATAAAAGCAATATAATATATTTAATGATACCTTTATTTTAAAGTTATCAAACCCCTTTCTGTATTTTTTCAGCAACAGCCAATGGTTTTGCTTTCTGTTATTCTCCCGCACCAATTTAAATTGCATATGCACAGAAGGGATTTACAGGAAATGATGCATGCAGATACAGCCAGTGAGTTCAGAATTATGTGTAGGACGACATATTGTTTCTTTAGTCGTTTATGGTGAGGCAATGAATCCTTCCATCCTCCTTACAGTGCTGCCAAACAGATTGTGGGCTGAGAGGATTCATCACCTCACATTGGTTAAATAATGAAGAAAGTCAACACATGGCCATTTCCCATCATACCATGAGAAACTGAGATGTGAGCTCATGCTCTGCGCATATTATATGTATTCCGTGACAGCATGGCACATAAAGGAGCTGTCTACCTTGATGATGTGTTGCAGGTGTGTACATCACTGGGTCACACAAACTGCAGTAAGAGTCTGTGCCATGCCACACTTCATCTAACGGCTCACTGTGGCGTTTCCGTTCCTAGAAAATTTAAAACTGATCCACTGATGAGAATTGCAATACATAGTATTAACAATGGAGTCTGATTGTTTGAAAATCTTTTCCGGGGTAGCGGAGATCAGATTGCTCCCCTACCCCAGAACTCATTTTGAAAGCATGGCCGGCTTCATTTAACAGCTTTGACAGAAGACGCTGCTTCCTGACTTCTGATAAAGCATAAATCTCATTGTGGTGCAATAAGCACATTAGGCAAAAGGGTGGAAAGCACCCACTGGTACTGGCTGGTTGGTGAGAACCACAGTTGTAGTGGGTGTTTTTCCCCCAAACGGCCGCAAGGGACAACAATGAGCCCACTCAACACTTGAAAAATAAACAAGTGACACAAAGGTGAGATTTATGCTTTATTGGAAGTGTTTTTATTTGAGGACAGGCAGGCAGATAGACAGAGTGGAGTTCTTCCTCACAATGCCAAAGTGTGTATATTTAACAAATAGGCAAATGTTACGCAGTGAAAACCTACTTATTTAGACTTCTGGAAACTACTTTGTGTTAGTTTCAGTCCGCATAATGATCTCTTTCTTCTAGCCACTCCACTGTTACTTTGCATGTCTACAGTTTTTTGTCATGGACATGCAAACGTGAAAAGCCTATTGGAAACCTGGTGAAGCGTATACATGGCAGAGAAATCTGCATTCTCCAGAAGGAATCTACCTGGGTAATCAGGTTCTCTAATTCCCTACCCCGATAATGGAAAACAGGTGTCTTGTTTAAATGACAGTTATGAAATCAACTTACTGGAGACAACCAACTGTAACCCGGCTACTTACTTCTATACTGACAAAAATTACTTTAACCCCCTGGGGTCTAAGCCATTGTAGTAGAAATTTGCTATTTCTATCCTGTTGACCAATTGTATAACTTTGGATTTCACCTCTTGCCGTGACCTGACCTCATGACTCCTGCTGCAGATCAAAAACTAGCTGCAGATCGTAAAACCTCTGACAGGGACTGATTTGGCAGGAACTAATCAAGATAGCTCAGATAAGAGGTGTGAACACAGACCTCCTGGGGTTCACAGACATCCTGACCACCTGGCTAAACAAAACATCCATTCCCTTTAAGAGGTCCTTCACACACACAGTCTGTCTATCAGATGCTTACAGACTGCTGCATGCGCTGTACTTGCTCTGATGCTTTCTGCACAGAAAGTTCCTTAATAAATACCACAAAGACAGTTCTGTTTTGAGATTCTTGATTTTCAGATTTCCACCACACATTTTATCCCATTTTTGGTCCACCTGGTTTTCTTGTGCAATAATGCTTGTATAACCTCAACCCTGTAATGCACAATCAAGTTATATACATATTTATTTTCAGGACAACCTGGGCTATCAGAATATGTGTGCTGCAGTGATATCAAATGAATGTATAAATCAAAACAAAACAGAAATTGTGTATGTATTCAAATCACACAAAGAACAATAATGAACAAGGTTTTTGGCTCTTGAAAAGTGTTCTCCCAGGTCTTGGCAACCAGGCGGAAAAGAAATATTCATTCTAACCAACACACATCAAAAACTATTCACATTTTTTCCTCAGTTTTTCGATCTGTTTTTCTCCCAAAAAGTTATGCCATGCCTAAAAGCAGTTCCTGTCTGCAATGAGACAGATGTGACACAATGTGGCGCTGTGAGTTTTTGTGGGCCTCTGTTTGTCCCGGTGTGTGCTCTCTCCATGGTAATGCGAGTGGGGTCAGACACACAGTCGTAAACACAGCCTCTGATTGGTCGACAAGCAAGAAACTCAGCCTCTGACTGGTCGACAGACTTGTCATGTGATTGCTAATGGACGGCTAACAACAACAATAACCGTTTTCAACACCGAAGAATGGATAAATAGTCACAGAAAACATTTGGTGTTGGATTTATTATAAGGGATTTATTTTACAAAGTCTCCAAAAAGACACTGCCGTTCAAGGATTACAAAGAGCTACGATCACACGTTGGAATGGCACACCAGCGTACTTCTGGGGAAAAAAAAAGTAAGTCTCTAGCATGCAGTACGGAGACTGCATGCTAGAGACTGAACGGGTTAAATGGCTCTAAATAGAGTGTGTGTGATTTCCCCACTTCTCTGTTTAGTTAATCACTGTTCCCATTAAAGATGGCCAATAACATCTAGAGCAGTGGTTCTCAACCTTTTTTGGACCAGCGACCCCCTATCCATTATCCAGGTCCCTTAACACCCCCCATATCAAATAAAATGTAGGCTAATTGTCTTCCCTGAATATTAATGTTGATTATTATTATTATTTATACTATTTATGATATTTATATAATATATTGTGTATGTATATGTATATTATTATTGTTATTATTATTATTATTATTATTATGTGTTATATCATTAAAAAAGCATGTCACTGAATGCCAAATGACAGATTTGATTTTAACTGGACAGTTGGAATATCATTAGCATTAGTTTCCCAGGTAGCAAAAAAGCCATGTCAATAGAAATGATATTCATTAGTGTAAAACAAATGCAACGGTTAGAAATTTGACTTTAATTAGGTGTTGTTATTTATCACAAACAGCAGCCAATCAGAAACGGTTAGAAATTTGACACGCAAACATTAATAAGATAACAGCAGCCAATGAGAAATGGCAAACAAAAAGCATATTAATTGTTCCAACGGAAAACCAAGGAAAAAGTCTGAGGCTACTGAAGAAAAACAAGAAAGATTTATCTTAACTTTACAAGGAAACAAGCTGAATTGCTTTGATAGTTAATGTGAGCCCTGTGCTTGGTGGTTCTCTGCCATTTTCTTCACCGCCGGTTGCAGAGAAGTTAGTTTCAGCCGTAATGCACCTCAGACCATCAAGTCAAAGCGATTCCGGTACTTTGACTGCATGTGTAGGACCTGGCTGGATCCCTGCTCGACTAGATATGTTGTTGGGAAAGCAAGAAAAAGCAGCCTGGTTTTCTCCCAGAGAGCCAGGTAATGCTGGGAATATCTGACCCACATGCTGCTCCAGGCAGAGGTGCGGAAAGTAGCTTGGGCCTCGTCGTCGCACTGGATGTCGGGCTCGCATTCAGTCGAGCTTCAGGAGGTCCCTAAAACAGATCTCCATGTCGGCCTTAACCATCCTCAGGTGGTCGGTGTAAATGAGGAGGCAGTCATCGGTAAGCGCCTCAGACACCTGCAATATTTGAGTGTAACCAGCAAATTGTTCTCAGTGTAGATTTTTAGACTATCCAATTTTGAACTGGTTATTTTATTGCTAATTAGTCTACTAATAAATGTTTCTTTATATTTATAATGCATATATAAGCCTATATTTTCAGACAAGTCAATATAATAAACATTACAACATAATGTAAATATAATATATTAATCAAATATATTAATTATAATAACAGCGGGACAATTATATCTATTTAGCGTTGTTTTTGAAAAATAGTTAATCACCTTGGTCAACTGCGGGAAATGAGCAAACTGCCTCCTGTCTATGCTCTGCATGTGCAGATCCAGCCTCGAGGTGAGACTGTGGATGACTGCCTTGCACTGGAAAAGAGTAACGCCATTTCCTTGGAGTTTTAGAGCGACTTCGTTCATCTTTTGAAAAATGTCTGCAAGGTACATGATGTTGCAGCGGCTGGATGACACCTTTTCCCCCCAAGAGCTGCATCATCCTCCTCCAGGAACTCCACGATGCTGTCAAACAGCTCACAAAAATGAGCAAGACAGTTTCCTTTTGAGAGCCAGCAGACATCAGTATGGAGAAGAAGACGCTCAAAGGTCTCATCGTTTTCTTGACACAGCTGTCGGAACAGTCTGTCATTCAGGCTTCGGGCTTTTATTTGTTTATTGCCTTGTCTGCAACATTGAGAGACTCGTGGAAAGGGGGACTTTTAGCTTTGGCCACAAGGTTGTGGCGGTGCAAGACACAGTGGACTGTGAGGATATGTGGGACCAGCTCCTTCAGCAGTGCGGTGAAGCCACGGTACCTGACAACCATGAAGGGGGCACTATCAGTGGCACATGCGAGGATGTTGATGATTGGGATTGACTTCTACTGTAGATACGCATAAAGCACATTAAAAATGGTCTGGCCCCTGGTGTCTGTTTCCAGATATTTGGAAAACAAAAATTCCTCAGCCATCTCCTGACTGTGAGCTGCGGTGGTTGTCTCATCCAGCTGAAGGGAGAGTCCCACAGGATGGCACAAAGCTGCTCCTCTGTATCAGTGCCCATTTCATTTATCCTGTGTGCCACGGTGTCATTGCAGAGTGGGATGGATTTCAGCACCTGTGTGGGATCACGCTCCATCACAGTAGAGATTACCTCTTTCATGGCAGGGAGCACTAACTTCTCTCCGATTATGAACGGCTGTCCACATTTGGCTATCAGCAGGGAGATGTTATACGATGCTACTAGCCCACTATCA
The DNA here is from genome assembly GCA_002120245.1 of Maccullochella peelii. Lineage (NCBI taxonomy): Eukaryota > Metazoa > Chordata > Actinopteri > Centrarchiformes > Percichthyidae > Maccullochella > Maccullochella peelii. The sequence goes on from LKNJ01005478.1 coordinate 24,149, forward strand.
GTCTGGCTGGTCTTCCTAGCGAAGAGACTGCTGATGGTGCTCCAATGGTTAGAATCCAGACCTAATGCTGCATTCACATGGAATCAGGCAGACGGCAAACCAGGGGAGACCGGCAGAGAATACCGGTAACAGTAACGGTAGACAGCATTGCCATCCAAAGTTAAAATATTTGAACTTTTCACCATCCTCCGCGACAGAATCTCCAAGCGGATGTTATGTAGCTTCTTCACACAAGGAGAAAACCTGGGCAATCTGGACAAGGAGCAGCTAAAAACGTCTCTTTTTCAGACAAACATAAACAAGGGATTCATCAAGTGCAGCTCTCCTTTTACTATCCATGTGTGAAATGAATGGATGACCTCACGTTTACTGCATGTTATACACGTTGGAAAGGAAGACCACCATTGACCTGCATCATGGGCTCTGAGCACAGCTGCTCACAAGACACACAGCACAGTTATCCCAACTGCATAGAGGTTGTACAGTTGTGCCAACTGAGTATTGTCAGTTAATGTATTCTTGACTGATCAAATGCTTAAGAAGAATGGGTCACCATTTTGGAAAATATGCTTCTTTACTTTGTTTCTGTGAGTGAGATGAAAAGATATCAATCTCGTGTGTGTTAAGTACAGAGCTGGAGTCAGGACGTGGTTAGCCTAGCTTAACATAAAGACTGAAAGCAGGGGGGGTTACATGTAACAATGTTACATTCTGTGACATTTGATGCTAGAGATCTACCAAGTTACTATTGCTAATGACTACACTGTTCTTAGGCAATTGGAAGTTCATATAAGAATAATTACAGATAAATAAAATAACAGATGATTGATTATTGAAACATGATGCCATACATTACATTTGAAGTAAATATACAATAAATATATTAAATCTGTAACAGTAACAAAACAAGGGGATTTAATTCATATAGAGTTGATATATTTACATTCTGTATATCTGTACATGTTAAAAGAAAGCATAGTTCTAAGTATGCTTTTTGTATGTTTTAGTTTCTCCCTTCCTTCAACGTCAATAAACCTGTGGACAAGGGGACAACTGTCTTCAGAGTCTTGATGTTAGGATGCCGTTTATCTGACTGTCAAGTTTTATAGAGCACATATACCGAGGACAGCACAGGGGGAAACAGCTAGCCTGGCTCTGTCCAAAGTTCAAAAATACACCTACCAACACCTCTAAAGCTCATTAATTGTCATGTTGTATCTGGTTTGTTTAATCTGTGTTTAAAACTGAAATGTAAAAACTGTAGTTAGAGAGTTTAGGGGGAGCTACATGCTGAAACTATTTCTTGACAAACAACAATGTATTGGCCCAGCACTTCTGTGCACTGTCTCCAGCTATAGCACAGGTTGACACCTGACAGGTTATCAGCGAGCTTTGTTAAGATTTCTGTACAGGCACAATGGTACCAAACCTGGCAAGCTCATTGTGAAGACAAGACTTCGGGAAGCTGCACACAGTCTGCACCTGACTGTTGTTCAAGAAATAGTTCCAGCATGCCTCTCCCCTTGAAACAACAAACTGTCATTTTCAATGTGTTCATTAGTGCGCTTTAGAAGTGTTGGTAGGTGTATTATTGAACTTTGGACAGAGTCTGGCTAGCCATTTCCACCTGCCTCCAGTCTATGGTAAGCTAAACTAACCACTTAGTAGCTGATTCTTTGATGTTGATTAACTAACTCTTAACTCAAGCTACTCTGAAGCAGGATTTCTATCGCCTGCTATGAACCACCATCTCCACACCAGAAAAAAAATGTCCCTCCCTCTACATAAAAGTTAAAAGCATTAACCTGTAAAAAGATTCCAACATCAGTCAGCAAGTGTTCCTCATCAACAACAAAGAGGCTGATGTTTTTTGTTACAAAAGCTGACAGCAAACCTGATCAGAAATAGATGGGGATCGGAGGATGACTCTGTGATCTTATGGCATTTTCACACTTAACCTGTTTGGTTCGGTTAAAACGAACCCTGGTGCGGTTCGTTTGGGCAGGCGTGAACACAGCAATCGCAATCGGGTGCGGAACAAAACAACCGCACCGATTCCAAACGGTTCATTTGTGGTGGGAAAGTGATCTGACCTCGTTCCAACCCAACTATGCGGTATACTCCACAAGTTTGAGCTAAACTGCTCCTGGCTCCTGTAGCCAAGTGTGCTTTGCATTCTGGGATGCGGCAGAACATGCAAACTGTTTCTAGTTGTAGCAGCTAGCCGGAGAACAAACCAAAGCAATGTTTCCCTCAGAAAAATATGTTCTAGTCCATAACACACGACCTTCTTTCTGTATTTACTTTCTTGCTCCTGCCCCAGACACATCTGATCAATAAGTGGAGTGAGAGCTCTTACATGGTTTGCAATGATACATTTTAGTTCACTTAAATTTTTCTCTTTTTCTTGTATGAAAAGAAACCAAACCAAACCAAGGGGAAAATGCTCCAAATTTATGAACTCATCAACTGATTCGGATCAGCGCAAACTATATCTCACAAGACCTGGTGGGAGATATGGTGGCACCCTGCTGCTGAACCCAAACAACTCAAAAACATCTAGGAGTACAAATCTCACTGTGACTTGATATCCTGTCATACTAAAACACAAAATCTGGAAAACCTGGAACAATAAATTAACTCATGCTTCCACCAGCTGTGCATGATGGAAGGGAAGGACACTCCCAACTCTACACGTGTTCCAAACACCTCCGTTCACCCAATTCGGTCACCGATTCACCTACACAGACAGAAGGACTACACTGTTACCCTGAGATTTGTGACATTCTCATTTTAATTGACCACAAACTTGTAGCTGTGGATGCTAGAACATCCCTCATTTAAGTATTACACAAGGAATTACAGCCAAGAGCAGATCACATCCCTAAACGAGGAAAACAAACAGACGCAAAGACGCAACGTTTTGTTCCCCATAAGAAAGCAATTCCCTGACAAAGAAAGAAAAGCGGTAATCTCTGTTGATAATCTCTATGTTGATGGACAGCTCTATCGCGACAAAAACCTTACTCCCTGGCTACATTATTACAACTCCCCAAACCACAAAAACAATCAATCAATAAGCACTAATGATCTGTGATTAGCTAATACAGCTAAATAAGTCTGTGCCTTTACTCGTTGGTCTGCTTACTTAACGTTGTCTTAGTTACTTGTACCATGTTATTGTGTGTTTCATATGTTTGCCTCTGCCCCCTCTCACTCTCACTCAGACATTTAAATCACCACCACAGTGGGCAGGTACACACACACACACACACACTCATACATACATGGTGTGTTAACATCTAACTGTTAACAGCCTTTCAACTCTAAAATATGCCTACTCTTGAAATTGTTACCTGGAACATCTGCTGGCAAAAAAGATCAAGAAATGTATCTGATTTTTGAAGCACACGGTTAAAGTCTTCCATTTCTCACATGACTTCTTTGCTAACTGTAACTCAGGGCAAAGAGGAGTTGCAATTCTAATCAGTAACAAAATATATTTCACCCATAATAGCAGAATATCCAATTCAGAGGGACAATATTTTATCATTGACATCTCAAGCAGTGACAGTACATTAACGATAGCAAATATGTTCTAAACACAGATGTATGCAGAGAAACTAGTCTCAATAAGATTTACAAATGTGTATTACATGATCTACAAATGAAAAATAAGATTTGCAAATGTGTACAACGATTTGTACATCTTTTTGGGTATTCACAAATGCGTCTTCCAATCCACACACAAATACCAAGCAATTTGAACACATGTAAAACAGTTTTACAAATGCACACATTAAGCCATGACTGCTCAGAGTTTAGACCAGGAGGCAGAGTCGCAGTCCTACACGCTTCTCTGCACTTCCACAGTTACCCACCCTAAACTCCATAGAGAGGGTGTCTGCCCCCCAACCACTTAAATTCTTTAAATCAAAAGCAAACAGAGGAGGAGTTATACATAAACCCCCCCAAAAAATTAAAACCACCACTGCAACAGTGCAACAAAATAAGAGAATTAAATGTGGACTCTTAAACATCAGATCTCTGTCATCTAAAGCTGTACTAGTAAACGATCTAATATCAGATTATCATATTGATTTATTCTGTCTTACCGAAACCTGGCTGCGTCATGATGAATATGTTAGTTTAAATGAATCCACCCCCCCAGTCACATTAATACTCACATTCCTCGAGGCACAGGCCGAGGAGGTGGAGTTGCAGCCATCTTCGACTCAAGCCTATTAATCAACCCTAAACCTAAACTAAATTATAACTCGTTCGAAAGCCTTGTTCTTAGTCTTTCACACCCAACCTGGAAAACACTACAGCCACTTCTATTTGTTATAGTGTACCGCGCTCCTGGACCGTATTCTGAATTTTTATCTGAATTCTCAGAGTTTTTATCAGGTTTAGTCCTTAAAACAGATAAAGTAATCATTGTAGGTGATTTTAATATTCATGTGGATGTAGAAAATGATAGCCTTAGTGCTGCGTTTATCTCATTATTAGATTC